>CM062810.1:597586754-597887278 GCA_031772625.1 Pinus tabuliformis | reverse complement strand
TTAATCTCATTAATATTTATCAAATTTCTAAAATATTTTAAAATCAACAATTAACCTAAAATAATTTTAATAAAAAATAATCACAACTAAACATTAAAAGGCACAGCTAATAACGCCTAAACATTAAAAGGCACAGCTAATAACGCCTAGTTGATCAAAAAGCTAGTTTTTTTTGGGTAATAAGAAAAGATCGAAAAGCATATTTTTTTTTTAATATTTTTCTGGTAATATGAACTAAATAAAGTGAAATTCAAAATATGTATAGAGTCAACTAGTTTTAATAGTTAACTTGATGAGTCTCAACAATTAATTTTTTTTTTTTGTGGGTAATATGAACTAAATAAAGTGAAATTCATAATAAGTACAGAGTCAACTAGTTTTAATAGTTAATTTTATGAGTCTTAATTGTAACACGTGAACATTCTAAGATAAAAGAATTTAAAATAATTTTATGTTATAAAAGATTTAAAATAAAAAATCAATCAATAAAAAATAAAAAATAAAAAAATTGAAAATTGATATTTGAGAAATTCAAAAATTTAATAAAATGAAAAAAAAAATGATGATTAATAAGTTTTTTTTGGTAATTTAAAATAAATCAAGTAAGGTTCATAATAACTGTACAATTAATTAATTTTAAGACTTGATTTTATGATTAGTTAATTGTAACCAATTTGAACATTGTAAATTAAAATATTATATTAAATTTAAAAAATTTAAGAGTGTTTTTATATTATAAAAAGTTAAAATAAAATTCAAATTCTTGAAAACAAAAGAATGAAATTTGATATCTGATAAATTTAAAATTTGATAAAATAAGAAAATTTCCATCATTTTTAAAAGTTTCAATTTTATAATATATATAATATTATTATTTTTTATAATTTGTTATCTTATTCAATTTAGAAACTTTAGAAAAGTTTCTTCTTTATTGTTGAACTTTGGAAAAGTTTCTTTTTTATCGTTGATATTATAAAAATAAATTGTTAAATTAATTAACTAATTTTTTAAATTTAATAATTTAATTTAATTTTAAAAACCATTATTGTGATGATTATTTATAATTAAAATTAAATTTATTAATTAAATTTAACAATAGCTTTGTCTCGCCAAAATTCAAATTTTGAAAAATTTTAAAATTAAATTAACACATTCCATACTGAGTTGTTTATATAAATGTTAATTAAATTATATATGCAAGCTTTATTACAGATAATAATTTTTTTACATCAATATTTTTGAAAATTACTGAAATAGTTGTTAAAAAAACCATTGTAAAAAATTTAGTGAGATTTGATAGTATTTTGAAATTTTTCTTAACCTAACCCGTCAAATATGATGAGTACTTTGTAATTAGAGTCTACCTTTAAACCCGTGCGAGACAAACTAACATTTAGTTCGTCGAACTCATTGAATGCAAAAGTAACCAAAATCAGCCAACTAACTCAACGCATTTTATAAGCTGTGTTGGGTTTTCCTTGTAAATCCAATCCAACGTATTTTGTAACGCTTATGTAGGTTGCTGATTTTTATATATATCCTTCACACAAATACATTATATATATTCGGTTTATGATTGCTTTCACGTTAGGGAACAAAAGTAGTCTTGGTTCCTCTTCTCTTAACACGAATCTAGCCTCAGCTCTGTACATAACTGAGTTTTAGTTTTGGATGTGTGTATCACGGAGTTTAATTGGGACTATAATGTTGGAAATATTAATCTTAACCATGGCTTTAAACACACTCCGGTATACATTGGCGGAAGGACTAAAGTATGACCAGAAGTATAGGGCTGCACTCCACAACACCTGCAAGTTCGTAAAATGATTTATTATGTAAAATCATCAATCTTGTGTCTTAATGATTAGCTTTGTCATGTATTAATGTCTAAGTTGTATATTGAGGTAAATATGAATGAAAAAGTCATTTTGTATGGTTGAGCAAGTAGAGAGAAGTTGAGTGTGTAAGCCTGAATGGGAGTGAGGAGAAAATCGTGGAAGAAACATTGGTGGGTGAGGTGAAGCTTAAATCGCAGTGAGTTTTTTGTGTTTTTACTTGGAGCAGTAGCCTCCAATTTGTCATGCCAATGTATTTACATATGCTTTATAATATAATCCAAAGTTTGGTTTGTTGCCATGTGGTCTTAAACCTTCATGAGTAGATTTACTACAACCATTTTGGTTTTTACCTTATTTTATTGTGTGTTTAATTGATGTTTCAATTAAGTCTCTGTCTAGTTAGGATGTGCTTCCTGAAAGTGAGCAAGTTCAAAAAAAAAATTACACTCATAAATGACAACATCAAGCAAAAAATTATCCTCAGATACCTCAATATAATGGGAGAAATTATGATTATTGGGCTATTATAGTGAAGGCCATGTTTTCTTCTGAAGACATTTGGGATTTGGTAGAGAACAGTTTTCAAGAACTAGCAGATGCAACAGCATACAATGCCTTGTCTCAAGCAAAAAGGGATTTGGTGAAGGACAACAGGAAGAAGGATGCAAAAGCCTTCTTCTACATTTTTCAAGAAGTTCATGAAAGTATTTTCCCAAGGGTTGCAGCAGCAACGAAGTCCAAGCAAGCATGGGACACCCGCCAGACAGCCTACCAAGAAATGGCAAAAGTCAAGACAACAAAATTGCAAGCGTTGAGAAGATATTTTGAAACACTTTGTAAGCAAGCATGGGACACCCGCCAGACAGCCTACCAAGAAATGGCAAAAGTCAAGACAACAAAATTGCAAGCGTTGAGAAGATATTTTGAAACACTTTGTATGAAAGAGTCTGAGAATCTAGACTCAGTTTTTACACATGTAATTGTGTTAATTACTCAAATTAGGTCTCATGGTGAGACACTTGAGGAAAGGAGAATAGTTGATAAAGTTTTGAGAAGTTTTCCAGCAAGGTTTAATGTCGTTGTTGTGGCCATAGAAGAGACAAAGGATATCTCACAGTTCTCAGTGGATGAGCTTCATGCATCACCGATTTCTCATGAACATAGAACAAATAAAGCAAAAAGCTCCTCATTGGAGCATGCCTTCAAGACACAAGTTTCATTTGGTCAAGGTCGACGCAGAGGAAGATCATATGCTAGATCAAGAGGAAGAAGCCCACACAGAGGTGGAAGAAGCAGCCCTTCAAGCTCAAGTGGAAGGAGCAGCAATCAAAATCCAAGTCAAGGCCCAAGCCAAAATCAAGCACAAGGTCAATGGTATGGTAAATCTCAAGTACAATGTCATTATTGTAAGAAGTATGGTCATTATGCAAATGAATGTAGAAAGAAGCAATATGACATTAGTAACAAACCAAGTGTAAATTTCACAAAGAAAAATCAGAACCATGATAGCATGTTTTTAGCTTGTAATGTAGCACAAGAAAAAAGGTGATATATGGTATCTAGATTCAGGGTGTAGCAACCACATGTCAGGGAACATAGATATGTTTTCCAATCTAGATGAAAGTGTGAAATCTGAAGTGACATTAGGGGCTGATAGCAAAGTCTCTGTCATGGGCAAAGGAAGAGTCAATATTCTAACAAAGAAGGGGGAGAAGAAATACATCTCAGATGTTTACTTTGTCCCTAGTTTGAAGCATAACCTCATAAGAATTGGACAACTCATGAAAAAGGGCTACAATGTCTTTTTCAAGAATGATGAGTGCACAATTTTGGATAGACCTCCAAGGAGACAGTTGATTGCAAAGGCTTAGATGATAAAAAATAGAATATTTACCCTAAAGATAAGATTTGATTTGAAGGAAGAAGGTGCACAAGGATAACTATCAATGAAGTCACAAGAGGATGGAAGAAAAGATGCAATTGTTACACAAGTAGACTATCAGGGATAGGTCAAAGATGAAAATTGGCTATGGAATTTGAGATTTGGTTATTTCAAATTTGGAGGTTTGAATTTGTTGCATAGAAAAGACATGGTGAAGGGTTTGCCACTTAGAGAAAAACTAAACATCCTATGTGAAGGATGTATCTTGGGCAAGCAACATAGAGAAACATTTCTACCAGGAAAGTCAATAAGAGCAAAGTACCTTTGGAGATTGTCCATTCAGATTTATGTGGACCAATGCAAACACCATCAATTGGTGGCTTCCATTATTTATTGACCTTCATAGATGACTACACAAGGAAGACATGGGTTTATCTTCTAAAAAATAAAAGTGAAGTGGTTGAGAATTTTTTCCAATACAAAGGTCTTGTTGAGAAGCAAAATGGACACTACATCAAAGTCTTGAGGACTAACAGAGGTGGCGAATACATCTGAGATGACTTCCTTCGATTTTTGAGGGAGCATGGAATTCACAAGCAGTTTACAATAAGGTATACAGGTCAGAAAAATGGTGTCGCGGAGAGGAAGAATAGGACCATAATGGAAATGGAAAGGAGTATGTTGAAGTTAAAACATTTGCGAAATAATTATTCGGCTAAATTTGTCGCTTACGCAGTGTATATCATAAATAGATGTCCAACCAAAAGTGTCAAAAATGTGGTTCCTGAATAGGAATGGAGTGGAAGAAAGCATAGTGTCATTCACATGAGAGTGTTTGTATGTGTGCAATATGCACATGTCCCGAATGAGTTGAGGAAGAAGTTGGACAGCAAGGGGTAGAAATGTATATTTGTTGGATATAGTGATGAATCCAAGGCATACAAGCTCTATAATGCATCAACCAAGAAGGTCATAATCAACATAGATGTGTAGTTCATATAAGAAGAAGCACGGGATGGAAGTTTAGAGAAGACAGTAAATGTGAAAGCATGTATACCACATGATGACAAAGAGGAATTAACAATAGCAAGAAATTCCCCGAGAGTGGCTCCCTCTACTCCTATTCAAGTGCATATATTTCGATCTATAATACCTAATGCTCCTTTGAAACCATAGTACCTTTAGTTATTTGAAGATCTCCCCCTACCCTCTCATCTAGATCAGATCCAGTTCTTGGGGTTTGACTACCACTATCTAGATCACATCCAACTGTCGGGGTTTTGTTGTCATACAAGTTAGATTCAATAGTTAAGGTTTTCGTAGTGCAGATCAATCTCTTTGTGCAATGATTATTTTGGATGCCATAGTCCAGATCATATTCTCTTAACACATTCTGTGGTACCAATACCTTGGGGTATTTGTTGCTACATTCCAGGCCTGATTTTCATACGATATTTAGCAGTATCAAGCTTTCTGTAATTTGATAACTATAGTATTGATCAGCTATGAGTAAAACTCCTTTTAAAGTTAAAAAAGAGTGTATGGGGCCATCTCAGGATGCTTGCAAGATACCTAACCCGTAATATTTGGGATGACAAGTTTGTCGTGATGGTATCGTTCACTTGTAAGCCCCTAATTTTCACGCGGTCCCAAATTTTTCCCGACATGGCTTCAAGTAACCCATGTCAGTAGAATCCTGAGCTTACCCTGATTACAAACATACTACTCTTAACGAAGCTTAAAACTTTCCCCATGCTAGTGTATGCTTGGTACCAAGTCTCAAGTTACGGTTGTGGAAAGGGTTGCCGAGAAGGTCAACAACCTCGAGAAAAAATTCAATGACTTGAAGGACTCCATTAAATCCTATCTTGCACAGGCATTGGTTGCTATAAATACACCTTGTGAACCTATGAGGGAATAAAAGAGTGTTGATGCTCACATATATGGAGAACCCAACCATCACATTCATTTCCATGGAGATCACCACTCTTTGAGCTACCTAGACATGTACAAATTTGATGGCTATAAGCCCATAATATGGGTTGCAACAATGGAACAATATTTCCTCCTTAATAGTATCTGGGGGGATGGAAATAAATTACATGTGGGAGCCCTTTACTTGGTCCAAGAGAGATGGAAATGTTGGTAGTGGCATCAGAAATGTTATCAAAGGAGGCCAACTTAGAACATGTTCTCAAAAGCCATTTGTGACTACTTTGATCAAGAATCTCCCTTTTTGGGTCATCTCACTAAGCTCAGGAAAATATGTATATTAAGGGACAACATTGCAGCTATTCAACAATTGGTCATACATTAAGTCCTTGGTTTTCCAAGGTATATATTGTAGTTCATGGTTGCTTGGTAATCCTTTATGCCTAGATTACCCTCTTTTTGATTTATTTTTGTGTTAATTTCTAAAATTTATTATCCAACATGGAAGAAAAAATTCTCCCACTTCACCGTTTGCATAGAATGTAAAATAATCCTCCACTTCCACTAGAGGCTACTCCTGGCCATCATAAAAAGCATAAGAAGACACAAACTACCAAATCAGGAAATTCGCGAACTACTTCTGGTCCTCCTCCTAAATCTAATAAACGAGAATCGTCTTTCCCTTTAAGTACTGAGTCTATGATCACCTCTACTCTAGCTGGTGAATCTGACCTAATCGAAACCGAAGCCCTTGAAACCTTATTGCCTTAGGTTATTGAGTCTGGCTTTCCTGAGTCATATACATAACTTCTTGAGGTTGTTTAACTTGATGAACCTCATCTATCTTCACCTGTTACTTTAGGTCATTCCCCCTCTCTTCCTTTGTCTTGTACAAAACCTCCAACTATATATCTTAGACCCGATGATGAACCTATTCATATGGACTTGTGAGTATTGAATAAATCCTGCAAGAAGAACCTCATCCATCTACTCCTGTTCATTGGAGTGGACTTCATTTTTATCAGAATGATCCTCTTCCTCCTCTTCAAACTCTGACGCAAAATCCTTTACCTGATTCTTTGGACTTACCCACGGATTTTTCAAGGCATTCTTCATTGGTATTGTTAACCATAATTATATTTAATTCGATTTCCCAACCTGTGCCCACCACTATGGTTGAGACACTGAATTTTGTTTCCTCATCCATGTTTGCAACATCACTAAAGGAACATCTATATAGTGGTTTGTCTATCCCACCCAGTTATCAGTCTTTATCTGGTACCTTCTCTAGTGCAACCTCAAGTCCTTGGACCTCTCCCATGTCATCCACTACGGAAATTCCATTTGGTACTTATCTTATGAACACTACACAACCTTCTCCTTCTCCTCCGCCTACACCTACGATTGGAAAACATATTGGCCCTTATGTTAGTGAGAAAGGCTACCTTCAATAGCCTAACTCTCCTTATGTTGGGTAGCCTCCATCTGGATCACAATTGCCTCCATCATCCCCTCCTCTTATGGAAGGGGGGAAACCTATTGTTGGTATGCCTCAAGTTGTTTATAATCCTCCTTATCTTGGAATAGTTGCCAATGTTTTTCAACCTACTTTTCCCATCCAACCTAGTTCATTTTGGGACCAATTGTTGAATTCTCAACCTATGCCATCTTCATCTCAAACTCCTACTCACCCATCTGTACCTCAACAAGTTCAAATACATGTAAGTAAACCTTCATAGGCTATCGTTTCTTCTCAACCTATCCCATCGACAAATGTTGCCCCTCGAGTTCCACTTACCCAGCCTTTACACGGTACCTTATAGTTTTAACCACTTGGGAAAGCTACTCCTCAAATTCTGGTAAGACAAAATGTGTATAGTATGGCACAATCCCAATCGAACCCACCTTATGTCGGGATGATGCAAAATCTCACAGAGCAACAATATAACCTTATCAAGGCATTCCTCAAGTTCCTTCTCAAGGCCCACATATCCAAACTCAACCATTCCAACCTTTACAAGGTTATCCTGGTGCTGGTCAACAAGGTTACACATATGCGGGTTACCAAAATATTCCTTATGTTGGTTCCAAAATTCTTCTTTATCAGAACCTTCCTTATCTGGGAACGCAAGTACCTATTTCTCAGTCTATTCCTTCTTATCCAAGCTATCTTGCACCGAATTTTAACCGAAAATTACCGTTTGTGGAAACTCCCAAATTGTTAGATTCGACTCAGCTTACCAACAAACCGATAGCTCATTTGCCCTGGTGGTCGATAATTTCCACCAACTTGCCATTTGATATTCCAAAATTAAATGGGAATCCTAGAGAAAACACGCCAATGCATATCATGATATATCATCTATGATGTTCTTTGAACTCCCTTAATGATCATTCCATACGATTATGTCTTTTGCAACATACTCTTACACCTACCGCAACTAAATGGTAAATTGAGTTACCTAGAGGTTCATTTCATGATTTTAGTTCATTGGTTACCACCTTCCTTACGCATTTTCAGTTACACTTCTGATACGAAATTGGAATGGAAATTATAACCAACTTCAAACAAACTAAATCCACTCACATTTCAAATCACATTCATGAGTGGTGATGTCATCGCCGGTTGGTTAAGACCTATATTATGGATCAATTTCTAGCGGAATGGTTTATTGAATCCCCATTTCCATCTCTCACACAGGATGTAGTTAAAGGAAGAGTCGTGACTAAAGAAGAAGTAATTGCTCATGCTCAGTATTTTTACCTCATCTATACCTAATCTGGCACACTCTCTGAAAAGATACCAGATGCTCAAAGAAATTCAAATGATATTCCTTCCACTCTTGGTAAAGAATCTCAAGTTTTTGATGGCATCATTGGTTCTTCCAGTTTGTAGACAATGAGAAAGCCATCTGGTAATTCTCTCGTGGTTTTTGCCGAAAACTCTTCGTCCAATCCTCCTACGGCTTCTTCTTTCAAGATAAATGTCGTTTCATCTAAAAAAGGAAAATCTCAATAGAAAACAGGAAGCGAGAAGAAAGGAAAATGTAAAAAGAAGAAAAATCCTTCAGTGTAGGATAAGCAAACAAATGGGTCATCTAATAAGAAAAAGAGCCTCATTACCCATGATTGATCTGTAATGAGGAGCACTTTACTCGTGACTGTCCTCACTACACTGAAGTGAATCAATACTTAAAATATTCCACTTCTCTTTCTATGTTGACCTATCCATTTCCAGATTAGGAGACCCATATGGTTGGTCGGGACCCATCTTCCTCTAACACGGTTTTAATGCTCTCCTCCATGAAGCATAAATCTGATGTTATGGTGGCTACTCGGAACAAGGACTGTGGTAATGTGAATCCCCCAAATGGTCATGCTACTAATCAATCTGCCAATTCAACATCACCTCCATCTAATCCTCCTATGCCCATGATTCCTACGAATTTGAATATTAAGACTCCAAAATGCGTTGTTCAAAAATCTGCCTTCAATCCTCATGCCAGGGCTGCTCAAAATTATAATGTAGTTGAGGAGTTGGCTAAGTATCCATCAACTATGTGGACCCTCAAGGTTTGCAAAACTTACCTTCCAATAAAAAGGCTTTGCTTTTAGCTATTGGATGTGTGGATCCATCGGATTCCAACCTAGTCATTTTCATTCATGAAAACTAACTCCACACCTTCCAACCCAATTAGCTTTTATCATATAGTTCGTCGTCCGTGGTAGTAACATTCATCGCTTTATTATGGACAAGGGAGCCTTGACGTGTATTATGTCTATGTCTTGCTGGAAATCAATTGGTTCACCTCAACTGATGCAGTCACCTACCACATTGAAGGATTTTGATGGGACAACATATAAGCCTTTTGATATTGTAAATTGCTTACAAGTAGAATTAGGGGGAAAAATGTATCCATAGAAGTGGAAGTTATTGACGGACCTATTGATTATAATATTTTATTGGTTTGTATATGGGTTTATGCTATGGACAGTCGTTTCGACTTATTTCCTTATGATCACCTTTTCTCATAAGGGCGGGATTACGGCCATTGACCAACTCAACTTTTTCACCTTCAATTATCATGTTCATGCTACTGATCTACATTCCTATCATCATGTCATGGTTGGATTGTTGAATGACTCCTCACTCATGGGAACCCTTTCTCTTCCTCCTCCTCTTGTCCTTGACAGCTCATCTTTAGCTGCTTACATCAATATCATAACATCTTCTACTTTCTAGGTTGATCCATGGATTGTACCAGATGAAACTTACATCCATAGTTATGGCAACGGAATGTTGCTTATCCCTATTGAACTAGATTATGAAGTTATCTATTTGGCTTGTGTGGCTCAGACCTTTTCTTTGATAAATTGGGTTCATCGATCATTGGATTATGGCACATCTTCTCATCTAATCTCTGGCATATTCTCTACCGATGAGAGCATCATGGATTTCATGATGCGAGATGATTCACAGTGGTACGACCATCACCATTGTTCCTCCTTACCAGATTCCATTAAGGATAATCTCAGTGATGTGTATCTACCCAATTTTGTCAAATCTTTTATGAGTTATGTTTCTATTCACGAAGTCAATTATGAGAATAATCTCTTGAATATCGAAGAGACAATACCTCTTGATATGTCTGTTAAGCTGGGTTTTGTTAAAAATCTACACATTTGTGCATCTTGCTGTCCATCTGAGGTCAAGACTTATAAATCTATTTTTAAGGAATTTTGTGAGGTCTTTGCCCAGACTTATGAAGAAATATTAGGTATCGACCCAAATATCATAGTGCATGAGATCAAAATGTATCCTAATTCCAAACCAGCCTGGTAGCACCTCCGTCCAATCCATTTGAAGAAGGCTGCCGAGATAAATAGTGAAGTTAAAAAAAATCCTTCATGTTGGTTTCATCTACCCCGTTCCTCTCACCAATTTGGTATCAAATATTGTGCATGTCATGAAGAAACAAGGGAAAATACAGGTATGCATCGATTATCGAGATGTGAATCATGCTTGTACAAAGGAAAATTACCCAACCTCATTCATCGAAAATATTGTTGACGACTGTTCCGGTTGTGAAATCTATTTGTTCATGGATGGTTTCTCCAGATATAATCAAATCAACATTCTCCTAGTGGATCAACCTAAGACTGCATTTATTTGTCCCTGGGGTACATTTTCCTACCGAAAACTCCCATTTGGTCTGAAGAATGTTGGGGCCACATTTCAACAGGAAATGGATTATGCTTTTCATGATATTAAACATATCGTGCATCCATATTTGGATAATCTCCCTGCTCATTCCAAGTATCAGACTAATCCCTCGATGCATCTTAGGGCTATTTTCCTACAGTGTAAACACTATAATATTTGACTGAACCCACACAAATGTGTGTTCTACGTTATTTATGGTTTGATTGTCATTTATATTGTTTCAAAACATGGAATTTGTATCAATCCTATGACAGTACAGGCAATCATTGATTTTGTTGCACCTTCTTAACTTGTTCAGTTACAACCACTTCAAGGGAAAGATTACTTCCTGCAACGTTTCATCCTAAGTCATGCTGAGATGACCAAAGGATTCACTCGCTTGCTTAAGAAAGGGGTTCCCTTCCATTGGGATAACACATCTCAGAAAGCGTTTGATTCCCTGAAAGATTTTCTGATTTAGGCATCTATATTATATCCCCTGATTACGAGTGTGACTATTTCCTGTTTCTTGTCACTCCCATCTCTACTATAACATTGGTATTGGTCTAAGATGACAATGTAGGGATAGAAAACCCCATTTATCATTGAATTCATAATCTCAATGATACCGATATCAAGTATACCCACATAGAAAAGTTGGCATTGGCAGTCATTCAAGCCATTCAAAGGTTTCACCATCACATTTTGCTACAGAAAACTACGATAGTTTCAGATTGCAACCTTATGACATACAATTTGTTACGTCAATTTCTGGGGGGAAATAATTTTAATGGAATGTTATCCTATAAGAGTTTTACTTGAAATTCATCAAATCCAAGTCGAAAAAATCCTAGGTTTTCTTAAGCTTATATGTGACTTTCCTTCCCCTAATTCTAAATCAACGTTTGATGATTCCATCCTTGACGAGTCGTTTTTTATTTTTTCATCCGATCCATAGTATGGAGACATTCTGACTTATCCCCAGACCCAGACTTTCCAATCTGAGACCTCTCTCTTTGAGCAATGACATATTCAATACCAAGCCAAGAATTACATCATAATTTGCGACACTATTTATAGTCTCAATATTAATATGATTTTATGAAGGCTCCTCATGCATGAGGATGCCCAAAAAGTCCTGAATGAATGCCAGTTGGGGACATGTGGCGGTCATTTATTTGGCTACGCTACTCTGGAGAAGATCTTACGCACTAGTTACTTTTTCCCTACCATTTTTCGAGACTGTATTCTCACTGTCCAGAAGTGTCATGCGTGCCAAATTTATGATCATAAGACCCATGCTCCGCTTGCTCCATTGCATCTCGTTATCAGCATCGAACTGTTTGTGAAATGGCATCTAAACTTCATGACATGTAACCCTCACTCGGGCAGGGAGCATGGTTATATCATTGTCATAGTATATTATTTTACTAAGTGGGCTAAGGTGATGCCTACATTTAACAACACTGGTGAAACGACTGCATATTTCTTTTTCAATCTCATCATCGCATGGTTTGGTGTTCTGGAATCCATAGTTATAGATCACAGAAAATATTCTTGTAATCATATGATGATCGAATTGACGGCTAAGATGGGAATTTCAAATGAAATTTCCACTCCCCACTATCCTCATGTTAATAGACAAGTTTAGGGTATCAATAAAGTTCTTAAAAATATACTTCAACATATGGTAGGGATGCATAAATTAGACTGGCATTTGCTGCTTTATGCTGCCTTGTGGGCATATTGAACCTTAGTAAGGAATACTACTGGATTTACACCTTTTTAGTTGGTTTATGTCCTAGAATAAATCCTTCCAATTGAATGTGATATTCCATCACTGAAACTAGTTGTCGAACATTTTCCTGCCACTTATGTAGAAGAGGAACATCTTTTACATTTGACCCCATTAGATGAGACACAACGTGATGCCACTATAGCTAATGAATCTCATAAAATACGTATAAAGGCAAAATACCACAAAAGTTTAAAGCCTTGTGTATTCTCATAAGGATACCTTGTTCTTTTATATAACCAAGAACTTGATAAGTTAGGCTCGGGAAAGTTCCAACCTATGTGGTTGGGTCCAAATATTGCCAAGTGTGTCCTTCAAAAAGGGGCATATGAGTTGGTTGCATTAGGGGAATTTTGAGGTCTAAAATCATCCTCCTAAGAAAAATGTACAACCAAAATAAACTTTATAATAACCAATATGATTCAAGATGATGATTTCAACCATGGGGGATAATTCACCATTTTTGGAGTAAAAAAGTAAAAAGATTAAAAAATAATAAAATAGTGAAACTACTTTTTCAACTCATATTTTCAACTTATATCCCTAAGGTTTTACTCAAATTTAAAGGAGTACTTGTTGGATGCAAAATTTAATTCCTCGTCCAAGGAGTACCCATTTAGCATACTTTCGATGGACCCTGATACAAGAAAAATGAGAAATACATGAAAAAACATGATTGCAATCATGCTTTTCATGTATTTCTCATTTTTTGTGTAGTAGGGTCCATCAAAAGTATGCAACATGGTTACTCCTTGTATGAGGAATCAAATTCTGCATCCAACGAGTGTTTCCACTCAAAATTTGAATAAACCCATAGGGAGATAAGTTGAAAGTACGAGTTAAAAAAATAGTTTTTTCTTTTTTCCCTCTAAAATTTGATGATGTAATCAAATATTATTTATTATTTCCACTATTATTTTATAATCTCCGTAGGAGGCCCATTTTATACCTCAAAATTCCCCTAATTATTTCGATGGGATGCCACTGGCGCAACCTAGGAATGGGTTGTACCTTAAAAAATACTATGCTTGATCTCATGCATAATAACACTTTGTACATGTTGTCTATAGGTGTGTTGAGTGTGTTTGTGGTGTTTTTCTTTAGATTCTTCTAATTTTTCTTTTCATTCCTTTTACATTTGGTTTGTAGATGTCAACGTCCCTTGAATCGTATTTTGGTTATGTTTATGGTGCTAGTCGTAGTACTCCGAATCTATCCTCCACATCATGGGATATCTTTGCTCCAAGTGGTGAGTTAGTGAGTCTACAAGGGATTTCTATTGGTCACTCTACCAAAAATACCATTAATTATAACACAATGATTTCTCATTTTATTTCATATGGTATCCATCATTTAGTCGTCATACTTGACTCACAACTCGTGGTACTACAACTTTCTAATATTTGTTCAGTTAGAAGTCCTACCACCTTGTGTATGTTTTTAATGGTTCACCTTCTAGAAAGGCATTTCGATTTCATACAATATCAACAAATTTCTAGAAATATGAATACATTGACAGATGCACTTGCTAATCATGTTTTAGATAGACATTTGCAACAAATGTGAATAAATTTCAATAAACATCACATCATTGAAACTACAATAGGAACATGGAACCCTTGAATATATATATATATATATATATATATATATATATATATATATATAAAGTTTGGTTTTACAAAATTTATGTCCAAGACACATATGACCACATGGCCCATATACAAAACTACATGCAAATATATAAGTACACTAATCAAAGTGCTCATTATAACAAGCCATTGCATGAGCTATCTTATGCAGTAGCTGACCAATATGGTTAGGCACTCTGATGGTGTGTAGCTGAAGTCACAATGGGACCTGTTCGATCGTGGTCTCATCTATATTGTGATTCAATGCCTCCATGTGATACTCTACCTTAGTCAGGATCTTAGTTGCATTTTATTCTCGTAGCAAATCTCGTCGTACTGTAGCAACCTATTCTGGTTCTACTACTGGTTGTGGTTGTTCTGCTGCGTGATGGATATATGAAGTACCTAATAGTAAAACAGGCCCAATATCTATATGACAAATCAATAGTTTAAGTCTTGGAAACATCAAAAAACACAAAAAAAATTGTAAAACTTTCAAAAATTCAAATGGTCAAAATGTCTTACCTTAGAAAGCGCGAGGTCAAGGTCATCGCGAAAATCCATCCCTACGTATAGATAATCATTGGCCATAATGAACAGTGTGCACAACGATCCAAATAAGTCTAGTGAGAACCTAATCGCTGATAGACTTGCATGTCGGTTTATACAATCAATCCACCTCATCATCTATGGTACCCTCATATCAATGAGCTCAAGTGTAATATGTTGAGGCTGAAGTAGTGGAATTTGTTATAGGGCAAAAGAGACTAAGATAGAATTGTCTCCAAAGTTTTTCAACTTTCCCTTTCTTTCTTTAGTAAGTTGCTCTTTCATATTGACCAATACCTCCTCACTCGAGCTGAAGACAAATGGCTCTAAGCACTCCACATCATACTACATGTATGACCTGTTGGCTACATGGAGTGTTGAGCTACCTGCCAATCTGGAAATAATGAACAAGATCATTCTTAAGGGAAAATTGGGTACATATTTTATATTGATCTTTCTGTATCTAGTTGGTTTGGATCAACGTTTGCAATAAGTAATTATATAGTCTTTCATTGTTTCCCCATCCCTTCTCCCAACTAGGAGAGATATGGGGGCACCTCTCCTAGATAAATCGGTCAGGAAATATATCTCATCTATTGTGATATTGAGAAGATGTTCTCCAAACAGGAATGCATGTGCTTTCACATCCTATGCATGAAAAATATATTCTAGTAGCTCCTACCTAGTAGTGACAACACCTGAAATGATCAATCGGATTGAGTGCAATAAGTTGTATAAAATCAAGGGAAAATACTACTCAGAACTCTCTGTTAGCTCTGCTATAAACTTCAGTGCTTAAAATGTCAAATTTAGGACTGATGGTTGGTTTGTGCAGAGAAAGGTGCTCACAGAAGTCACTTCTCTTCCTTTTTCTTAAGTTTCCTCACACTTTCTTACCCTTCATAGTCTTTGTTTCTTCTCTAATAGTCTTCATTCCCCGCTTTCCTCCATTCTCCACTTAATTCCTTTACCCTGCTGCCTTTGTTTTATCTTTATAAACTATGTATAGCTCCTTTTCTTTAAGCCCCAGGCGCTAAACTTATGAGCCCGCGCCCACGTGGCCCACCCCTCCATAACCCTTTGCTGCCTTTTTCACACACGTTAAACATCGTTCTCTTTCCCACTGTTGATCGTGTCTATCGTGAAATCTAACGATAGTCGCAAACCCCGATCGCGCGACTTGCATGCGCGTTAACCCGTGGGGGTGGTGGTTTTTGTCCGCCACGCATCGTGAAACAACTGGATTGCGCTGTTGCATACGGATACTGCCGAGCCTCAGTAGGCGGTGCAGGAAAACCACCTGCCGACTGAAACCGCCTGTCCCCCGGCTGTTAAACTCCGCGCAACTTTCGCTCCCGATCACCATCGGATCTACGCGTCCAGATCTAACGGCCCTCGTTGCTCCATCTACGTGTCCTCCAGATACTCCCTGTCAATTGATCACAGTCATTCATCCTTTCGATTTGACGGCCCACACCGGTTTGACCCGCATCTGCCAGATTTTCCCCTCTGATAGATCCTAGTTGTTGATTTACACAATCCAATGGCTGAGCATTTTCCCCGTCACACTCATGTCTCTGCTATTCTGTTTTTTTTCATAGCTTGGCTTGAGCTCCCGAAGGACGAAGCCACCAGCTACCTGTACCCCGCATAATAAAGTTTCAACAACTGCAATTAACCAGCAACATGGTCAAGAAGGAAACAGGAAAACCTTGAGCAGATAAACGAAGTTATTAGTTATGGAGCTCCTATCAGTCAGTACTCCATTTTCCCGAGAAGGACTGCAGAACACCAGAGAAGGTTGAATTCATGCGCAGACACAGTCAGATCATGGTAGAGGCCCATTCCAAAGAGTTAATATGGTTGTTGGCCCATTATTATCCTTCCTCGTATAACACAGCAGAGTGTTTTTGTAATCAACCTCTATATATATCCAGAAGACAGAACGTAATGGGTTGATGAATGTTATTTTGTTGTAAGCTTCAACTTCTGGAGACTGTAACTACTGTTATACCTGCAACGTCTGGTCTTCATTTTTAGCTAATGAAAGCTTCTTTTGTTGTTAATTGCTCACTTTCCACTTCTTCTTCTTTGTTCCAGGCTGTGCCTGTTATGCATTTATTCATGTGCTGTAGATGTTTAGCATTAGAGGGGTTGTCATCCCACCTATGTGTTAGAATCTAGTGAGTATTATTGAATGTGTATCGTTTCTGTTGTTTTAATGCCAAAGAGCTGTCATCCTGTCTGTGCATTAGGAGATAGATTTGCAGACCTCTTTACTGGTTGCAACTGGCCATCACAGGGTCCTATGCATCTGCTGGTGTGATTAGTATTCTCCATCATCACATTTTCTTTAAACTTTGAGTAATTGGTGGTCTAAATCCTTGTAGTCTAAGGGTGTTCACCCATGTCTAGGGTTAAGCATAGTAGAAGTCGTTATCTGGCTTGAATATACAACATTTCTTTCATTCATCCACCATTTTACCAACATTTTTGTTGAGTTTGTAATGTTTCGGAGCATCTCCGATATACAACCTAGGAGAGTTTCTTGGGGTGATAACATTAATTAGAGCCATTGTCGAGGAGAGGAGAATTGAAGCTCAGCTTCCTTGGGAAAATGACACAGTTACAGATTTTGATGATAGATAAGGTCTGGGCATAGTTTTTGGTTGTAATCATCTACCTGGCGACTCCACATTGAAGTTCTGGCATAGCTGGTGAAGCATGCTTAGAGAAATCCTTAGAAACCATCAGTTGAATGAGTGCCTGATCCTGAGAAGATCGTTCAGCAAAAGGAAATATCACAGTAAGGAGCAGCAGGACTAGGTAAGCCTTAGAAATTCCATATATCTCTGTTAGTGAAAGTCACCCTCAGAGATTCATAAAGCTCCTTAGTTACTCATTTCCCTTTTGGACCTCGGTTCAAAAAAAGCATCCATGTTGTCCATCATATTCCTCTATTTCTGTCATTATTTTCATTGATTCATTCCACTCAGTCTACCAGTATCCTTCCACTTACTTCAGTCATGGCATGCCAGCAAGATCTTACGAAGATAGAAAGAATAGTTGCTGTTATATATGGACCCCTGGTCTTGCCTATCGCTTTGAATGCCATGCCTACAGGAGATTATCAAGAATTTATGCCAAAGTTTACTGGTGCAGAAGGAGTAACAACTGAAGAGCATTTAGAGTCCTTTTATAGCTATGCTGATAACCTGGATATCAATGAAGAGGATGTCTGGATGAGGATTTTTGTCCAAAGTCTAGATGGGGAGGCTGGAAAATGGTTTAGAAATTTACCCCTTAGGCCTATTGCAGACATTGAGGCCTTAGATGATGTATTTTTAAGGCACTGGGGGAATAATAAAGATCTTCTCTATTATCATACTGAATTTGGGAACTTGCAGAGAGAAGATGGTGAGCTGATGTCTGAATTTAACATCAGATTCAATCATAAGTACAGCAGAATGCCAACTGAAGTAAGACCTACCCCTACTTCTACCATACTTACTTATGCTAATACCTTTGATTCTCAGTTCTGCCTGCTGTTAAGAGAAAGACTATTTACTTCTTTGGTTGATATGCAAACTGCAGCCTTTGAAGTAGAATCGAACATTCTAGCTGCAGAAAGACTTGAAGGTGATGTTGAAAAGAGAAGACAGGGAGGTGAATCCTCATCATCCTCAGAGCCTGAGATTGATGAATTAGCCAGGATGATTGAGTTTTTAGCCTCTGAATTTTCCAAACTAAAGGCTGAGTAGTATTTTGAGGAAGCAGGAGCTCATTGTTCCATTTCCTTTTCAACTCCAAATCTATACAGTGGAGCAAATGAGCATTTGTAGATTTTGCAAAGAAATAAAGCTACAAGTGAAGATAAAGGGGTGAAGACCCTTTTACAGAATATAGTCATGGAAGAAGAGCAGCCTGAAGAAGAGGAGGAGGTCCATGGTTTGGAAGGTGCTCCTTTCCTAACTAGAGCTGCATATGAAGAAGCATTATCAAGAGGCACTGCTTGTTAGTTTGTTGTGCCTGCAGAACAACAAGCTTATCAGCAGCAACAATCAGTAGAAGGCACCTTCATCCTCCAAGAATCTGTGCTCGATGCTAGCCCATCTTCACATGGCTATGCAGATCTGCAAATTAGCCAATCTGTTATCATCCCCAGCACAGTGATCAATAAGGGAGAAGAAAGCTCCCCATCATCTTTTGTCCCTTTGTCTACTCAAATGAAATTCCCTCACAGTTGCCCCTTGAACACTGAGGCAGGAAATAGCTCAATTCTCAAGGCTGAGACTGATCACCTCAGTTTTGATTTTCTGAAGCCTGCTCAGGTGGCCTCTACACAGACTGAAAGGGCAGCTTATCAGATAACAGAGGAAGAGGATGCTCAGTTTTGGGAATCCTCCTTGGATGAAGATTGTTCAAAGCAAGATACTGGAGCAGATAATGTTTCTGTGTTCCCTACACATGAACATATTGGTGCACCATTCATATTTATTATGCAGGTCACAGGTGACAAAGATAAGTACACAACAACAGTGGTTATTCAGCTGGTGTACAAAGGCTCCTGTGAAGAACGTCGAAGGAGGAAAATACACAGAGGGGAAATGAAATTTGACCAATATCTACCTCTTAAGCTTAAATGTCCTAAATTGTTTGAGGTAGATGATCAAATCAATCCTGTTTTGCAGCTCTATGATGAAGGGGCTGAGAGCAGGAGAAACAATTTTGATGGCCTATCAGTTGGCCAAATTTTGAGTAATTGTGTTGATTGTCAGCAGTTTCTTTTTCAGGTTTTAGTGTATACTTGGTTTGACTCCATGCCCAATGGATACTAGGCATAATTTTTAAAGCTGGTTTTGTATGAAGGCATTGGTATGCAGGTTCTTGAGACCTCACAGGGAGGATCTCATCCCCAGAAGGAGCCAGTGTTAGCTCTGCTATAAAATTCAGTGCTTAAAAGGTCAAATTCAGGGCTTATGGTTTGTTTGTGCCGAGAAAGGTGCTCACAGCGGTCGCGTCTCCTCCTCTTTCTTTGGTTTCCTCACACTCTCTTACCCTCCGTAGTCTCTATTTCTTCTCTAATAGTCTTCGTTCCTCGCTTTCCTCCATTCTCCGCTTAATTCCTTTACCCCGTTGCCTTTGTTTTATCTTTATAAACTCTATATAGATCCTTTTCTTTAAGCCCCGAGTGCTAAACTTATGAACCCGCGCCCACGTGACCCACCCCTCCATATCCCTTTGTCGCCTTTTTCACGCACGCTAAACATTGTTCTCTTTCCCACTGTTGATCGCATCTATTGCGAAATCTAACGGTAGTTGCAAACCTCGATCACGCGATTTGCGCACGCGTTAACCGTGGGGGGAGGTGGTTTTTGTCCGCCACGTGTCAAGAAACAACTGGATCGCACTGTTGCATACGAATACCGCCGAGCCTCGGTAGGTGATGCGAGGAAGCCACTTGCCAACAAAAACTACTTGTCCCCCAACTGTTAACCTCTACGCGACTTCCACTCCCAATCACTGTCGGATCTACTGCATCCAGATCTGATGACCCTCGTTGCTCCGTCTACGTGTCCTCCCGATACTCCCTGTCAATTGATCGCAGCCGTTCATCCTTGCGATCTGACGGCCCACACCGGTTTGACCTGCTTCTGCCAGATTTTCCCCTCTGATAGATCCTCGCCATTGATTCATGCAATCCAACGGCCGAGCCTTTTCCCCGTCACAGTCATGTCTCTGCTATTCTGTCTCTGTTCATAGCTTTTCTTGAGCTCCCGAAGGACGAAGCCACCAGCTACCTGTACCCTGCATAATAAAGTTTCAACAACTGCAATTAACTAGCAACATGGTCGCGAAGGAAACAAGATAGACTTGAGCAGATAAACGAGGTTATTAGTTATGGAGCTCCTATTAGTCAATACTCCATCTGCCTGAGAAGGACTGTAGAACACCAGAGAAGGTTGAATTCATGTGCAGACACAGTTAGATCATGGCAAAGGCCCATTCCAAAGAGTTAATATGGTTGTTGGCCCATTATTATCCTTCCTCGTATAACACAGCAGAGTGTTTTTGTAATCAACCTCTATATATATCCAGAAGACAAAATGTAATGGGTTGATGAATGTTATTTTTTTGTCAGCTTCAAATTCTAAAGACTGCAACTACTGTGATACCTGCAGCGTCTGGTCTTCATTTTCAGCTAATGCAAGCTTCTTTTGTTGTTAATTTCTCACTTCTCACTTCTTCTTCTTTGTTCCAGGCTGTGCCTGTTATGCATTTATTCATGTGTTGTAGATGTTTAGCATTAGAGGGGCTGTCATCCCACCTCTGTGTTAGAATCTAGTTAGTATTATTGAATGTGTATGCATGTTTCTATTGTTTTAATGCTAGAGAGCTGTCATCCTGTCTGTGCACTAGGAGATAGATTTGCAGACCTCTTTACTGGTTGCAGCTGGCCATCACATGGTCTTGTGCATTTGCTGGTGTGATTAGTATTCTCCATCATCACATTTTCTTTAAACTGTGAGTAATTGGTGGTCTAAAGCCTTGTAGTCTAGGGGTGTTCACCCATGTCTGGGGTTAAGCATAGTAGAAGTGGTTATCTGGCTTGAATATACAACATTTCTTTCATTCATCCACCATTTTACCAACATTTTTATTGAGTTTGTAATGTTCCTGAGCATCTCTGATATACAACCTTGGAGATTTTCTTGGGGTGATAACACTCTCGTTGTTGAAGGTAGATGTGAAATGGTAAATATGAATAGTCATTTTGTATATTTATGGTTGTTTCTTCCATTGTTTTATTCACATTCAATGTTTTTACTTAGTAACAACCTATTTTTACCATGAAATATGTATGTTCAATCCTTTTGTGATGTGCTGAGTAGGTCGACACTTATTTGATGGATATTGCCATGTTTTGAATAGATCATTTTTACCAAGGAGTATAAGTTTATTAGTTTTTCGGAATCCTTAAAATTATGAAAAAGGAACCCCATGGATTCCTCTATTAGCTCTTTTTAGAGTACCAAAATATGAAAATATTGTCGAGCACTTGTCTTTTCGAACTCATAAAAGTAAATGAAAATATTTCTACTCACTATAAGTTTAACCCTTTTCTGGATTGAGATAGACTAGCTATGACAAATGAATACCATAGTTGAGCATGGCTAAGAGGTTCTCTTGGGTATTATTTTCTAGCTTTTTGGACCTAAGGGACTATCTGCGAAAAGGAATATCTAGAGTTTTCTTTTCCTCCTCTTTTTCAAACTCTTTAAACATGAAAAAGATGTTGAGTTTTACCTTCGATGGACTTGTTAAAACATCAAACAATGATGGAATCATTGTTTATGATGGGATCAAACTACTCCTTATCTGGGTTTATTAAATATTCTCATAGGGATTCATTTGAAGGATGAACTTACAAATCAAGCATATGTTATCCTCCTCAATGTTGTTAAAAAATGAAGAGGCACTGACCAGTATGGTTGGCGAAATTAGGGAAATAGGGTACTCCATTTTCATAATGGCAGCAAGTCACTTTTGAACAAGAAACACTTCCACTTCATCTCCATGGCTATTAGATTCATAAATATGCTTGTCATTTGGTTTATCATACCATTTCAAAGTCTGAACTTTTGGTTTAGGGTCAATCTTTCCAACTCCATTCAATGTCACTGCTGTGTTCAAAAGAATTCATCTAGTTAATATCTACTACAATACTCTTAAGCCTTCATTCCATGTCTTCCTTTTCTGATCCAGTTTTGTATCAGCATCATTATGATCATTCTGTCTCAAATCATGATACTTGTTTCATGTCATTGATGGGGGATACATCAAATCCCTCCTACAATAGGTCGCTTCCTACCAAAATCAACTCATTATCTAGGAATATGACCTAGAAACACCCCTTGGTACCTTGGTGCATACATACATCAATGGAAAGTTTCCTCTCCCTTGGCAACAGGTTTACATCATTGGCCTTTGACCAAAATATTTTGTGTGATGTTTGACATCAACTCATTTATTCACACCATACAATTGTACTAGAGTACCTTGAGAGCCATTAACATCATCAGTCGTTTCTCTTTCGTCTATTAACAATTTACATCATTAGCTGGTAATCAAATGGTTTCAACCATGTTTGACTCCAACTCATTGATTCACATGGTTAGACTCATACATTTGTTGGTCACATAAACGAGATAGAATACTCTGGATCTAGTTTCATCCATCTGGGCTGTGATTTCAGGAGTAATACAAAACCACAATGTATGATGGCTATGATCATATAGGCATTCATCCATTCATGGGGCCACCATCAGTCATCTATGAACGTGTAAGTTTACAATTTTACATGTAATGTTAGCTTATGTGCTAAGCATGGGTATGCCTCCCTTAGAAAATATTTCATGATATAAATGTATTGTAACAGAGGATGATCTCGTTGATTATTCTTGATCCCGACATGTCACAAGGTAAAGCACTTTAGTCATCATTTATCATTTCTGACTTTCCACTTTAGGGGGAAATCCATTATAGGCCATTTTGTCACATCTAGTCAATATGCATTCCACTGGATCAATCAACATCCTTTGACCTCCTTCTCCTCATCATAGCACAAATATATAAGAATGACTCATTCTTATCCCTGAGTTTTTGCCTAAAAGCACCTTGTTTCAATCATTTTCAAGACCAACACTCCCTGGCCTCCTATTGGACAGCATAGAAAACTAGGTTTCTCCATTGTGGACTGCATTGATCACCTACAAGTTGCTCCACTGTGAACCTATGTTGGATCAAGAAATTCAGGAAAAGGGAAGAGAATCCCAAATCCTCTTCTTCCAAAAGCTTCCAAGATGTGTTGTAACCATTTATCTCAGATAAAAGTCTTCAATCCTATCCTATCCTACCTTAGATTTTTCATCCATTATCCCTTGATCTCATCCTCCCACCAAGAGTGGATCGCAAGCCCTAATTCGTAAAAGGATAAGAATTCATGAACCACCTCCTTCACCTATATATTTAATGCCATCCATAGTGAAGGGGTTACATTTTAGAGAGTGGTTCTACCCTTATGCTTTTGATGTGAGAGATATTTGCACATGCATTAGGGTGATTAGTGGTCCACTTTGTGACAAGGAAAGGAAAATTCAACTTGGAGGAGACCTTTTATAGGATCAACGCCTATTTTTGGTTGTAACTCACTCCATTTCTATTAATGCAAAGAGTTCCGTTTTCCTATATATGATGTTATGGTTTCATATATTTCAATACCATTTTGATATATTGAATAAAGTGATTAGATGATGCTAGATAGGTTTCGTGGATTATTGGCTTGTGTTATCTGACTGTGCAAGTTCTAATAATAACATTTGGGGCTAGGATTGGAACATTCAAGCCAAAGAAGGAGTGAAGCATACGATGGATCCCAGGTAGGCTTCATCCCATTATCTATTTACTTTAAGGAAAATATTAGTGCCTTTGTCTTTCTATTGTTCTAGGTGAGTCCACCAGGCCTAGGAAAGATACTTCTATCAACGGTCATAGATTACGCATAGTAATAATCTTGTATAAAATATCAATATAATATATAACGTATAAATTTGAATTTCAAATAAGATTATATATATATATATAATTTTTAGTAAATAAATACATATATATTTTAATTTTAAATAATAGATATATTATATACATGAATTTCAATACAATACATGTATTATATATGAGAATGTTAATATATGTACCTATTTATTAAACTTCACTTGAAATCCTGAAAAGTTGTGTTATTAAGCATCGAAAGCTTCAAGGAGAGAGAACCCTGGTCACATCAAAAACACGATGAATTGTTGAGCGTCGAAGTTTATGATCGATTGGGTTTCAGGTGTGGAATGTCTCAAAGGTTAACTGCTATGAAAGGCCTCATGGACTGGTATCATCAACACGTCGGACAGAGTGCAAGACATCCATTTTATTGGAGTCATTGAGGTTATGAAGGGAGTTTTAAAATTCATTGCCACAAATATTTATTCATGTTAATGCGGTTTTAATGATACGTTTCATGCTGTAAGGACTTACACCATTTACATTTTTTATTAATAATTGAGTGGAGTGAATAAGAGGTGAGATACGATGGGTAGGTTTGTTAATTGTTTATTTAATTTTGTTATTTTATCATTTAGTTTTAGCTATTAATTTTTTAATTAACATATGTTTAATTTTTAACTTATTATAATAATAATTGTAACTTATAATTGTAATTATTATTTCAAAAGAAATATTTTGTTGTATTGGCTATAACAACCCTCTAAAAAATTTCATTCGCTTTCTTTTGGAGCCTCCCTCCTCAAAATATTAGCAGCATGTCTTGCATGTATTGCATGTTGTGTTTTGTTAAAGTTTATCTTTCACTTTCCAACTTGTGTTTGCTTACTTGTTATGTTGACCAACCATATGATGACCCCATGATTTGGTTCACATTCATTTCTTCCATTGTCTTGGAAATCTGTGCAATTCCTAGAGGGCAACTAGCCTTGCACTGAGGAATTGTGCAGAGCAACCCGATAGTCAGCCTTGCTCTCTAGAAATGCGCAAAGATGTCCGAAAGATATCCTTGCTCAGAGAAATTTCATAGAACATCCAGAAACTAGGCTTCATCTCAAGAATTTCGTAGACCCAACTGACATCTTGTCTTCAGTTGGGAAATTGCATAGAGCATGAGAGGCAACCAGAGCCATTCAACCCAGCAATTGCACAAAAGAATTCCATCAACTGTTATCCAATGCATGTGCCGAAAAGTTTCCTGGTTTCCTCTATAACTACGCAATGTCCCCATGTACGCATGGTAGCCTTTCTCGAAAAAAAGAAAAAAGAAAAAAGAAAAAAAACATCCCTAAAAAATAGGGGTCTATTTTTAGCACTAGGAGTTACATGCAAGTTGATTTTAGAAACTTCCCGCCACTTGTCACTTTTTTCTAGATTTTTGGTATGTGTGTCATAAACCTTGAATCTACCAAATATATTTAAATGATGCCACATAGCTCATTCTACACATTTCATCTTGGCCCTCTAGAATTCCGAAGGTATTCCAGCACAATCGACACAACTTTTCCGGGTAAGTTTTTCTTTTCAAGCCTTTTGCCATTTTTTCTTTTGCTTTTAGTTCCTTGGCTTGTTTGAGTGCTATTTTGTATGTTTTACTGAATGAAAACTGGCGTTTTACTTTGTTTTAACTTGTAGAAGTCATGTTTCAAGTTTTGCATTGTCTCTCTTAACTGTCGCATGCATAACACCATTTTTTTGCACTAACGGTCATCGTTGCAGTGACCCTCTCCACCAACTTCATTTTTCATCTATTTGACTGATTCTTGCATTGGTTTTGATTACATGAACCATAATTCACTCATATCTACACCATCCTTTTCTCATGAATTCAGATCTACTCATTTTCGAGTTGCCCTTGGGCAGATTTGAGCTACCTTGGCTGAGATATTGCATTGCCCATCATGCACTGTGCATTCTCAGAACCCAAGGCTCTGCCTTGGCTATAGGAATTTCAGAGAGGCTGCCTGTCATTGGCCTCTAGCTGTGCTCTGTGAAGTTCTGGGAGACAGTGCCCAGTCTTTCCAACTAGGATTATGCAATACGCAATCCCAACCAGCAGTCAAGCTGGACGATCTGCATATTGCGTAATTCCAGTCCACAGTCAACCTAGATGGAATGCACTCTGTAAAATTCCAGTCAACAACATGTATCGCTGACAGTTGAGACTGCACAATGCATAGTTCCAAAGGATATTCTCTCAGTCTCTGAGATTCTCTACTACATAATCTTGCCTAGCAGTCACCCAACTTGTTGCATGATCGATCCGTGAAGTGCTTTGCAGTTTTAAATTGACATTTTCTTGTTGTGAGTGTCCACTCTGTCTCCAAGTACATCAGTTGTTGATCAGTCTCTCAGCAGTACAAGCATCACGGTTTCAAAGAGAGTGGGATCAAAGGATATTGTCGAGAGCAGCACTGGAGACGTAGTTGAATAGGTGTCAATGAACTTGCCCATCTATGCAGACACATAGTTGTTCGTAGAGAAGGACATGAAGATCATATGGTAATAAATAAAGGACATATTTGTAGGTAGTTTCACGGAAGATCTGGAAGATCGAAAAGTCTATGTTAACATTCACAAGTTAGGTTTGTAAAATTTCACATGAAGGTACCCCGCCTTCTCGTGTATGGATATGATTCACTGGATTGTCTCACATACTAATCTTGAGACGATGACATTGAGAAATACTAGTGGAACAAAAATTTCCACCTTTAGGTCAAAAAAATATCGTCATATGTATCACTTTCCGTAGCCAATGAACTACATGGATGCACTATTCTTCACTCCCAACAACAACATAAAATTTAGAGATATAATGAAGCGTTGGTTAAAAGAGCCATCGAAGTTCAGGACGACACCCATCCAAGTCTAAAAAACGAAGTCACTCAGGAATGATTACCAACTCTTGGTCATCTTTGCATATCTCCTGTATGGCCAAGAGAGCACGAAGACGTTCCTGCAGAGTTGGGTTATTATGTTAGATCAGTTGGAAAATGAAGGAAGGCCTTTAAACTGGTTAGACATGTTGGCTCTTCTGCTGAAAGTGCACATGTTAAATGCCTGCAGTCCGCCTAAGGATGGACAATAAAGATTCTATATTTTTTTATGCTTTCTTGATGCAATTTGTGCCCAATAGTAGTTCCCTAGCATGGGTTGGACTTGGACACTTGCGGAGGAAGTTGTGAATGTTTATTGCAAGTTTCTCTTTGAGCGCAGCTATTGAGGAGTCATGGCGAGGCTGTCTAACCACTTCATTTCCCCGCTATACACGATGATATTTGAACGGGATCCACCTTGCAGGTCCCAGGAAGCGATGCAGGCATTTCTTAACATTTCATATTGGTATGCCTCACCCGGTGGTGCCTTCATTAGGATGTATGGTGTGAAGAAACCTCTGCATAAGCTACCAGTTTTTGCCATTGAAAATATGGTCATGCAAGAGGTTGCATACCACATCTCCATAGGGTTATCAGTGGGACTCCATAGGAGGAAGAAGGCACCATGGCCTACTCTTCCTTTGTAGATTGGGTTGCATGAGATCCATACCTTGAAAGATGCAGATGTCGAGGTCGAAGACTTGAAGAAGTTTGGGTTTGGCACCAAGAGTTTCAATCCATATGATCATCATCACATATGTAGGAACCACTGTGTGAATGTGTACTTCCCATGGGTCTTGTTACAGGTCTATTTGGGCACATCACTCCCGTCATTCAGATCAGTACCTTTAGGGCTCATCAAACCCTAATTCTGTTGCTACATGCCCTAGAAAATTCATCACATTGAATGGCATTGTCACACGGAATAAGTCGACCTTGCAGACAAGATAGAACTTCCTAGAATCTAAAGAAGACCTAATGACAAGCAAACCAACCAGACACTATCTTTCTCTAAATATTCTTTGATAAACAATAGCAAACAAGTGTTTTTAGGGCCTACCTTAGGTCCAACGCAAGCTTGTGGATGCCCTCACTCCTTTGATCCAAATGAGCTCCTTTTCGCGAATCTGCAAATACAAACAAGGCAAACAAATTAAATAGCACCTGAAAAGCCAATTGCATAAAACATATTTGACATGAAAGTCAAGGAGTCCATGAAACAAATAACATAAGATACTTATTGAGAAAAATGAGTTTGATTGTATTAATTCAAAAGAAGAAGAACCTTACAACCTTTGCCTTGACGCTGTACAAGCTCCTCCCAGGGTCCAGCAAGAAGTCTCCTCTACTTTGACAAGTTTCACTCACTCCCCAATGAAACCAAAAAAGGTATGTGATCTCTCCTCTTTAGGCTTAACTAGGAAGTCTTGATTTCACCAGCATTTACCCTCAAAAAATGTTCAGCTTCTAACCTATCCAGCAACTAGCCCAATGCTTGTATTTATAGTGCAATGGAGGGAGGTTACTAGGTCCTCCTTCAAAGGGATAGATCCTCTCATCAAGGGATTAGCTCCTTCTCTTTTGGGATGCATGAACCACCTCAGAGCGAACAATCCACGTCAAAATTCCTTCTAGAAACCTCTGGAATTAACCCAAAGTGAGTTTTCAAAGATAAAACTTGCGCCTTTTGACTTTCAAAGGGGTCCGCACCTACACCGTTAGGGACAGAGCGGGCAGGTATGCAGCTTTTGTACACAGAAGGTGCGGGACCACAGGTGACCATAAGAGAAAGTGCGGAACCAGAGTTACATTGATTTAAAATGTATTTCTCTCATTTCCAAAGCTTGATTTGAAGAGCTAAGGTCCGAGACTTGCTTAGGAGGACAGTACAAGTGATGATAGACCCATACTGACTGTAAATAATCATGGTGACAATATTTTTGTGTAACAGATTGCCCCCTAAAGTGCGAAGTCTGTAGTAGATGACAATTTCTTATCATTTAGGAAGAGTGAAGTACTTTATCATTTCGAGGATCATCTTGTGGAGAACCCGGTTGGAACCTATAAAAACATTCAATGCAAGATATATATATGAGATCATATCATCGCTGAGGTAGGCATTCCCATACTCAGATAAAAACTGACTAGAAACTAACTACTGTTCTGATACAGGAATGATCTTGTAAAACATCACAAGTATAAATTCATGTGGACACAGTATGGGCGCAGCCATCTGTTTATGAATAGTCCATGATATAATGAATACAAAATTCCTCGCAACCTGGATTGTGGAAACTAGATCCAGGGTCTTCATTTCTACTTCCCGAAACAGTACGATTCTATCCATGCGAATGAATGTGTTGATGTCGAACATGGTAGAAACCACTTGATTACCAGTCAATAATGTAAACTGTTAAAAAGTGTGAGAGAAAGCACCAGTAATGTCAATGGCTCTCAAAGTACCCAGTACAGTCCATGAGATGCGAATAAATGTGTTGATCTCGAGCATGTCACAGAATCCTTTGATCGAAAGTCAATGATGTAAACTGTCGTCAAAGGTGAGAAACCTGCCATTGATGCATGCAGATCTCAAGGTACTGACGATTCCTAGATCATCTTTCTAGATAATGAGCTGATGTCGATAGAAAGCGATCCGTCATAGGCAAGCCCACAACACGAAATCATAGATCAAGTTGAAGAAATTTAGTTGCAAGGACTGACTCAGGGATGGTCAAGATGGATGACAGATATTTTGCAGATGAATGGCTTATTGGCAGTGACCTCTTGAACACATAACGACATGACAGATGGTTTGGTGACAATTGACCCAAAGTTAATACACAGAAATCGGTTGAAGACTTTCAATGTGGTTTGATTAACTGTTAGGCGACGGATTTCCAAACCCAGGTGAATAAAAGTGTCGTGTTCAAGAGTGGTTGCAAAGTATGACAACCAGGCTCATTTTTCTCTCTTTTCCCCCACCATTTCTGGCAAGTACCTCTTTATTTTTGACAAGCTTGAGGAGGATAACATTTGCTTGATTATAAGCTCATCCTTCGGATGAGTCCAACTTATTTTAAATTCGAACCCTAAGAAGGAGTGGTTCGTTCCTGTTTGTAATTGAACAGGTCCTTTACTAGGAAATTTTAACGAGTCCAGTATAGGAGAAACTCGGCATTTTTCAATTTTAGAGAGTCTGAAAAAACTTAAGAAGACTCCAGGGTTGACCTTTTTCGTAAATTTGTGTCTCCCAAGCCCGAAAAAGTATAAAATAATACTTGAGAGAACCGCTTGATCATTACGACCAAGGATTACTTTTCATAATTAGTGCCCTTGATCCGAAAAAGTAAAAAAGCGATCAATGACACGTCGTTTTATAACCAATATCGGATTTGAAACGACAAAAATCCGGCAATCTTTTAATCTTTTTACGGTCAGAAAAAGAGCTGTAAGTGGACCGTCTTTCTAGTTCCGTTTTAACGAGTTTAAAAAGAAAAACTCGGCGATATTTTCATGTTTTAGGAGTCAGAAAAGAGCTTAAAGGTGACTCTACATGTTTTTCTGTCGAAAATGATAGATTTCACCTGAATAATCCTTTATTCTGTGCAAAAACACAAACATTACTCATACCTATTTGAAATGGATAAAAACATCGCAAAATACCTCTTCAAAGTGAAACATAAACAAATTTGTGATTTATTTACTCAAAAAACTTATAAAAAGGGCCTTTGTCAATTCATTTTTACCGTTTGAGTTTGGGTGAGAAAATAGTGCTTTTGCTCAGAAAACTTCCCATGAAGATTGCGGAAAATTCAACTGTCGGAATCGAGCGCCATCTTCTCCAGGTAATCCACATCATCCTACTCTTCATTTTTAACCGTTTAATTTTTTGTTTTAGTCCTTTATTTTCATTTTTGGGAGGGTTTCTAGGCGCAAAACCCGCGCGCAGGGGCCCGCAGGTTTACCATTGCGGGCCTGCGGACCCCAACTTTTTCTCCATTGGGAAAAAGCTCGGGGTCTACACCTTCCGTGTAGACAAAGTGCGGTCCCACACACCGTGTCTAACCTGGAGGGTGCGTACCCCGCCACAAGGGTGTTGAACCCAAAAATTCTCAAAAATGGACCAATCAAAATATTTTCTAGCAATTTAATTAATCTTTATACTTGATGAAGAGAGTACATAATGCTAGATTGGCGTGAACAAGAGCACGAGGACGTGGATGCTGCCGCATGGAATCATCAGCCTTTACTTGATCCTTTGAGGGCGTGCAGACTGTACAAATTCTGGGCCATTCCTGGCATGAGGGCTCAGGTGGATTTCTTACAGTGGCTGGTTGACAGATGGAGCATACAGGACCAATGCTTCTTCATTGGTGGCCACCAGCTCGAAATCGAGTCGGCGGACATATATTTCTCGACTGGTTTGCCTAAGAGAGGCGAAGGCTTGACTCTGCACGGGACTAGGCCAGGTGGCCAGTCTGTCGATAGCCTCCGGCTAGAGTACTGCAACAGCCAGGCTAGAGACAAAGGGATAGACATAAAGACGATATCCCATCCTGAGCTCATGGTGATTGCATTCACTGTCACCAGACTTTGCGGAGCTGCCGCATTACATATTGCCACTGAATCCCAGATGCGTATGGCAGTTGATTGCTTTCGAGGCACCATCTTCAACTGGTGCGATGCCGTGTTGGCCAATGTGAAAGGCCAACTGACCAGGGCCAAGAACGGATGACTAAAGACCTTTGGTTATGGGGCTTTGGTCATGAGCTTTGGCCTGGAGAGGGTTCCTATGCTGATCCCACAACACCTTACTATTGGAGCCTGGCTTCCTCGAGAGCCCAAGCTGATGCGATGGGTCGCAGTCATGGCCCGTCACCCAGACGAGAGGACAGAGGTTGCTCGCTTCAAACCTGAGTATTTCCAATGGCTGGAAAACCAGGTCTTTTCCATTCAGGACTTCCCTTACGCTGGGATAGATTTTCGTGGTGACCCAGACATGGTTCTTCCACCAGGAGAGCAGTGGGACGAGTCAGGTAAAATCCTTTTCAACATTTTTACTATTTTAATTTTTTTGTTATTTTCCCGTCGTCTCAAAACTGATAGTAAAAATTTTAAAATGCAGATGTGGGTCCACAGCGACCAGCCGCTCTCCGGCCTTTCGAGAGGAGGCAACCAGTTGCACCCGTGCCAGCCCCACAGGATGAATCAGCAGAGGTTTTGGCCAAGTTTGAGGGTCATCTAGAGCGCTTGATAGGAGATATTCCTGAGACCACTATAGACGACATTCCTCGTTGACTTCAGTGCTATGTGATTGGGGTCCCGGGACCTTTTAGGAGGTTCCTTTGCAAGGTGGCCCGTGCAGTGATTTCTTATAGAGATCATCACCAGTGATAGGATGATCGCCTATTGTGGGCACATGTGACATTTTTTTTTTTTGTACTTATCATTTTTTCTGATCATAAGGTGTTTTTCAACCTATGATCGAAGACGATGTATTTTTGACACACTCCTATATATATATATAACTATTAGCAACTTATCTTGTTAATCATGTTATGGAATGATTTTAAATTTACATGTATGATTATTGCAAATGTCTATTTAACATTCGAGAAGCAATTGCATCTGCTAATGTATTTAAAGATCTCGGAATATGCTGATATTCAATGTAATCAAATTCACGTTCCAAGAGACGCACTCTCAAAAATAATCTTAATAACACTGGATTTCTAATGGCATACACTCTATTAAGCTGTAATACAATGAGTTCAGAATCTAACCTCACTATCAAACTCTGAATCCCAAATGAAATAGATTCAGACAATAACTCAATCACTGCACTATACTCGGCAATGTTGTTCGTTGTTTGACCGAGGCTTACCCCATGCATAGATACTAACTCGTCACAGGGCGAATAGATAACCCAAGCTGCGGAAGAGATGTTGTGTGTATTACGACAAGCACCATCAGCGAAACCAATGTATGTTTGGAGAGGCATCGACATCTGCAATATCAAGAGTAAAACCAAGATAAGCAGGAATAATGACGAAAAAACACTCTCTAAGCTAAGCACACTGTTTAAACTAAAACACACCAGCTAGAAAGAAAAAATATCCTAACTAAAAATCTCCATACCCATTCTTTTAAGCATAATACCTCTTCAAGTAAAGGCCATTTCTGGGTTTACCCAAAGAGTCCCCATCAAAGTCTACCAATTCATAAGCCCCTTTGGCTAGCTTTCGCTTGACAAAATAGGGACCATGCCACATAGGAACGAATTTTCCAGCGCCTAATTTATCATTAGCTTGATCATAAACTAAGACCAGATCTCCTTCCAAAAAATTTCGAGGGGTCACATTTCGATCATACTGAGCTTTCATGCATTTTGCGTGAGTCTCGATTGCCAATGCAGCATCACGTCGATTCTCATCTAATTGAGCCAAGTATAACAAATGCTTTTCCTCTTCGGGAGTGGCTGGAAGTAATTCGATGGCCATTTGCAGTGACGGGATTTCGCATTCAATGGGTAACTCGGCTTCCAAACCATAGACTAGTTGGAAAGGAGTGAACCCTGTTGATGTTTTTACTGAAGTTCGGTACGCCCAAAGCGCTGAAAATAGCATGTTGTGCCAATTCGACCGATGAATCCCAATGATTCGTCGGATCATGATAACTAAAACTTTGTTGATGGACTCAACCAGACCATTCGCTTGTGGATAATAAGGGGTTGAACTATCGTGACGTAAACCAAGCTGGCCTGTAAGTTTGGTCATCATAACGTTTCGAAAATGACGCCCATGATCAGTGATTATCGCTTGCGAGACACCAAACCTAGCAATTATATGATTGAACATGAGAATTGCAGCTGTCTTGCCGTCTGCCTCGAATGTAGGCATTGCCTCGGCCCACTTAGTAAAATAATCTACCGCAAGGATGATATACGCATGCCCCCCGGCCGAGTGAGGGTTACATGTAATAAAATCGATACCCCATTTGGCAAAAGGACCAACGACAATTATAGGGTGGAGAGGAGCAGGTGGAGCGCACATCTTACGATAAAAAATCTGGCAGTTGTGGCATTTTCAGACCGCCGTGATACAATCTTTAAATAAAGACGGCCAGAAGTAGCCAGCGCGCAATATCTTTTGGGCTGTGGCATACCCAGAAATATGACCGCCACACGCTCCAGAGTGACAGTCATTTAGAACCCTTTCAGCTTCCTCGTGAGTTAAGCAACGTCGAAAAATAGAATCCGCCCCACGGCGATAAAGAGTATCTCCAATAATTCTGAATTGTTGGGACTGGAATCGAATTTTCTGACGTTTTGACCTTGAAATTTCCGGCCGAAAGGATTGGGTCTGGAGATAAACGATGATATCCCCATACCACGGATCTAAAGTGCTGATTAGAAACAAGGATTCGTCCGCAATGGGCTCCTCCGCCACAGTTTCCGTGTCAGCACATGGGAAGTCACACATTAACTCCGCAAAAACTAAAGATTTCTTAGACTTAGATTTTTCAAATTCCAAGTCGAACTCTTGCAGGATAACGATAGAGTACTTGCCCCCTAGCAATTTCTTGGTCAAAATGTAGATCATAGGGTTGCAATCCGAAATTACCGTAGTTTTACATAGTAGAATGTAGTGACGAAAACGTTGGACAGCCTGAACGGCTGCCAATGCCAATTTCTCCACATGTGAGTATTTTAGCTCAGTTGGATTTAGCGTGTGACTGAGGTAATATATCACATGTTCCATTGTGAATTCATCTTCCTGAACTAAGACCATTCCAATGGTGGAATGAGAGGCGGCGAGATACAAGAAGTAATCCTAGTTGTAATTGGGAGGATGCAACAACGGTGCATGGGTCAACGCGTGCTTGAGTGCATCAAAAGATTTCTGAGCTATCTGATCCCAATAGAATTGAGTGTTTTGCTTCAACAACCGGGTAAAACCCTTTGTAACCTTGGCGTAGTTAGGAATGAATCGTCGTAAAAAGTTTGCTTTCCCCTGCAAACTTTGCAGTTGGCGAAGACTCGAAGGAGGAGGCATTTTGATGATAGATTCAACCTTCGAGGGATCAACGCGAATGCCGGCTTTCGAAACTACAAATCCCAGCAATCGACCCGTTTCTATACAGAAGACACATTTGTGTGGGTTCAACTGAATACGATAATGCCTACACCTCATAAAGATTGCTCATAAATGGACGAGGTGATCAGCTCGATGTAATGAATGAGCAGGCAAATCATCGAGATACGGTTGCACAATGTGCTTGATGTCATGAAACGCATAAGACATCGCCCTTTGAAAAGTTGCTCCGACATTCTTAAGCCCAAAAGGTAATTTGCAATAAGCAAATGTCCCCCATGGACAAATGAAAGCCGTTTTTGGTTGATCGGCAGGTAGAATGTTGATTTGATTGTATCCGGAAAAACCGTCCATAAAGGAAAATATTTCGCTGCCGGCACAATCATCAATGATTTGATCGATATAGGGGGTTGGGTAATTGTCCTTTGGACAGGCTCGATTAATGTCCCTATAGTCGATGCATATTCTTATTGTTCCCTGCTTTTTGTTAACCGAACAATATTCGATACCCAATCCGTTAACGGGATCGGATAAATGAAACCTGCTTTCAACAATTTTTCAACTTCTGCTTTAATTGCAGCAGATTTTCGTGGGTGAATCTGACGTAAACGTTGCCGGACGGGTTTAGCGTCCGGGTAAGTCTTGATTTCATGAACAACAATCGCGGGATCAATTCCTAGCATTTCCTCATAGGACCAGGCAAACACGTCGTGGAATTCTTGAAATAGGGCCTTATATATTTGAATTTCATCATTTGTACACGAGGCACCTATATGAATGTTCTCAACAATTCCGGGCTTAACCGAAATGTCAATAGGAATAGTTCGAGATGTTTCCAAAATTTAACTCTGAATCGGGATGTTTCATTGGATTCTGAGGTTCCTTGACATATTCAGTTGTAAAAATTGATGAGAAATCATTTTCAAAACGATCATCCTCAGGTAAAAACGAAGATCTGTGATGGAGATCTTCCCATGGTAAATCATCTACACATAGGATTTCACGAATTCGCTCATGAGAGTGAACAAGTTCAGAAAACGTAGTTAAATCCGAGGTTGATGTGAAAAGTGATTCCTCACGGACCACATTCATTAAGTCATTTTTGGTTGAACACGGGTCAGCAAAAGACTGCACGGCTTCATAGGCAATTTCATATGGACTCCAAGGCATGGAATTGCCAAATGAGTCTATCTCAGATTCAGAAGGGACGATCCAAGGATCACCATAAACAATGGTGTCTGATGTAATCATATGAATGGTTGCGAATGAAGATGATGCATTGATTGGAGGAAAAGGAAAAGTTCCCCGTAAACCGGCATCTTTAACTAGTCCTACTCCAAGATCCTTATATGGGATAGTCGTTTTACCAACATGCTGAATACTCTCCGAAGAGGCTGGGTCGGATGAAAAGTAAGCCAGCTGGTCTATTGTTACGATCTTTCCATTGTGTGGAAACTTTATTACTCGAAAGACCGATGAAACAACCGCTGTCATAGCGTAAGACCAACTTCGACCCAAGAGAAGGTTGTAATCTAGAGGGGCATCAACCACCTCCACATCTAGACTAACGGTTTTTCCTTAAACCCCTATAGGAAAATCCTGTAAAATGCCAAAAGGATGAAACCCACGGCCATCAAAGGACTTTAGAATTGTCGGGGATTGATTTAGCGAAGGAGAACCAAGTGATCTCCAACACTGTATCGACATAATACACGTTGAGGCTCCCTCATCAATTACAGTCCGATGAATAGGCCTGTTTTTTACTATCACTGAAATCTGGAAAGCCATTTGATGAGGCAAACGTGGTGTACTATTTTCTAGATCGAAAATTATTAGGTTCGGGTCCTGAACATCAACAGCTCCTATAGCCGACAAAAGTAATTTACGTTGTGCTGGGCATGATTGCAGCACTTCCAAAGCCGACATTTCCGAGGGTGAAACAGCTAAATCCTCGACAATGTTATAATTCTGAGCCGCTCTCGCATGTGGATTGAAAGTTGACTTTCGAAGTATACCCTTGGCGGGTGGTTTGATTACCAAGTCTGGATTAGGTTTCTCGATCTGTAGTGGATCGGAACCGGGAGCTGAGGTTGATGGATGAGAATGAGAAGATTCTGCTTCTGTACCATCAGAAGTCGCAATCCTAACATGGGACATCATAAGTATGGGTTCTTCATTGGCAGTCGAGGATGAACCTATCATCTTACTGTCTTGAGCCGGAAAAGGATCCTTCAAAACAGCAGGAGTTTGGGAACCCTTGACAATCTTCGCAACCTCTGCACAATGAGGGCAGTCTCTTGTAAAATGTTCATCGTCACAAATGAGACAAGGATAACGAGGTTTGCGCTTTTCGTCATTGGATTCCGCCTTTTCAGGTTTCTCCTTTGAACTTTTGTCTGTTTTATTCTTCTTCTTTCCTTTCTTTTTCCCACCGGATTTTTATTTGGCTGTAGATTACTCTACAACGTGAATATCGGCGGAAATCTCTGCAGAAGAATCTCCTGTTGGGGAATCAGGCAAGGTTATAATAGGGGAAGAATTCTTGGAAGACTTCTTCTTACTTTTAGTGTTAACCGTGCCAATCATACCATCAGCGGCATGAGTTCCCGAAGGAGCTGTAGCGATTTGATTTTGCTTGGGAAGATTGGGAATTTTTTCGTGTAACGTACCCGACTGAGTATAGACCAAGTCAAGGTACTGTGCTTGAGAAATCACTTGCTCCTCAGTAACAACTTTGGCTTTAGCAACATCTTCAGTGATCTTTGGCAACAAAGATTTTACAAACCACTCAGCCAAGATTTGATCCGGAATAAATACCTTCACTAAACGTCGTCGACGTCTCCACTCGTGAATATGATCTGAAATGTAAGTTGATGTTGATTGTTTTAGCGAAGTTAACAATTCGCTGCCATTTTCGTATCGGACTGGCAACTGAAAATGAGTTAAAAATGAGGTAGCTAACTGACTAAAATTATAAAAAGTGCCCCGCGGTAACTCAATGTACCACTTGGCCGCGAGACCAATTAGAGTGCGCTGGAAAAGTCTAAGACGGATTGAATCATCTATGATGGAGTTAGACGCACACCAGAGGTGGTAAGTCATCACATGGTTCGACGGGTCCTCTCCTGATTTACCTTCGAATTTGGGAATGTCACTGGGCAACTTATTCAGCATTGGCGGCCAAAATTGAAGATAATTAATGGGATCGTTCGTTAGGCGCGACAAGTCAGGTAAGTCCAAAGTTGCGATAAACGGTAACTGTCGATTAGGATCCCTAAAAATCTGGGTCATGAGACCAGCCCCAGGAGGAGGATATCCAGGATAACTAGGAATAGGAATCGCGTTCGGGATATTGTATCCTCCCGGAAAACCAGGATTAACCGGACCGTACTGGGGTTGTTGAGGTTGTTGATAAGTGTACCCAGGATACGGTTGATACTGATAAACTGGCTGCTGGACAGCAGGACCGAATTGGTACTGTCCCTGGTACGGTTGATAGGTGAATTGTGGTTGACTTGTGACAACCGTACTTAAACCAGGTTGTCCTACAGGCATCTGAACCGAAGTTTGAATGGTAGATCCAGACGGTGGTAAAGATGTCTGAGGAGTAGATACAGGAACAGTAGAAACCGGAGCTGTCGATACTCCAGAAGTAGGTGGGGTAGATTGAACAGATGTAGCAGCAGTTGTAGCAGTCGTTTGAGGCGGAGTACGAGGTGTACTGGGCCCAGGATGAGAAACTACAGAAGGTACAGAAGTTGGAATGTTAGACTGGACTGGTTGCTGGGGTTGTCCAGTTTGAGATGACAACTGTACACTTGGCTGCAACACCTGTTGGGTTTGCGATGGATCCCACACTATATTCATTCCGGGGTACTGACCCATAACAGGTTGAGAATACTGAGGACCATAATCGGGTTGAGGGTAGGATTGATAATTGAAAGGTACATTTCCCCTTCCTTGAACATACGTTTGACCTTGGGGTGGTTGGAAACCTTGGTTCGAGTATTGACCTTGGGGTTGATACCCTTGAGGCACATACTCATACTGGGGTTGACCTTGAGGTATAAATTGATACTGAGGTTGACCTTGGGGTACATATTGAGTCTGGGGTTGACCTTGAGGAATGTACTGTCCCGTAGGTATGTACTGTCCTTGAGGTTGCCCCCCAGATGCAAATTGTGTACCTTGAGGTTGCCCCCCAGGCGTTAATTGAGGCTGCCCCCCAGGCGGTAACTAGCCACCTTGAGGTTGAGGGTTAGGAATAGAACCTGACATCATAAGAATGTCTTCTATGCTCAATGGCTTTGTACCATTGATTCCAGTTAATAACCCTTGTTCAATGGGTTGAGGAGATGCTCCCAAAAAAGTACCAGAAAGAGACTGATACCCAGAGGGAACAGAAGGATCGCCGTACAAAAAGGATTCAGGCGATTGAGTAAACATGGACGACTGTCCTGCCATATTGACGGGAGTATAAAAACCTCTAGGTGTTGAGTGATAAGGAGCACGAGGTGGTGAAAAACTTAACCCTGAGTTTTCTAAATAATTAGTCAAAGAAAGATACCAAGAACTACTCCTAGGTGGACTGTAAAAAATTGATTCACACTCCCTTAGTTCAATGACAGGTTGATTTTCAGGGATAGGGATGCCTACTTCTTCTTCTTCTAGAGCAAGTTCTTCAATAGAAATAAGTCCAGAAGGAAGATCTTGAGTGATTACTCTTTCTACCCTAGGTGAACCAGGACCACTAAAAGTTGGAGAAACAAACCCCGATGTCGAAGTAGTAGCAAATTCACTTTCAGGCTCGGATATTTCGGGTTCTTCACCTATATCACTAGTAGATGAAAAGCTACCAGCGATTTCGGAGACAGACACTGACTGTGGATTATATTCTGCTACTGGCGTTTGAAAATCAGGATGTACTATCAAAGAAGATTCTCCTTCTTCCGGTGACCCAACTCTAGTGTCTCTAGGAGTTACAAGGACTTTTAAGCCTTCAAGTTGGCTCGGTACTTCCTCAGGAGGTTGGCCCCGAAGTCTACGGGACTTCCTCAGTAACTCAGCCACGTTTATAATATCAGGAGACTGGCCCCGAAGTCTACAGGACTGTCTTGGTATTTCAGCCACAGTTAAAGACTTTTAACTACTTCACACGCAAACAAAGTAAAATCTCAAAGAAAAGCACCTAAAGTCTCTAAAGAACCAAACAAATTTGAATCACACGCCTAAAGAATCTAGGAGATCAAACACACACAAACAATAACTTTCTGGACCGAAAACATTAGTTGGTGATGAAATCCAACGTCGCAGAGTTCAGTACAAAAATGGCGGTTGGAACAGTTACCTCGGAAACCTGCTTAATGAATAGACTGGCACAAGTTCCTCCACTTAACCGTCTCGAGTGAAGTGAACCCCCCAGAAAATCCAAGTGAGTCTAGCCGACGTCTACTCTAGGTATAGTGGGATCTTCCCACCACTGTCACCTCAGGAAGAGTCCTAAAGAATATGGCCACTAAGGTTACCAACTGAGACAAATACACCTGGGGGAACAGTCTACGATCCGATACGCATGCAAGGGCAGAGTAGCAAGCTCAATCCCCTTGAAGGCTCCTTGACATAATCCAAGGTTTACCAACAAGTGACCCCAGGCTCCTCGACAATGGTTAATCCGAGGTTTACCGTTTTTAATACGTGAATATCTGGCGTCGTTCCCAATGAGGAAGGATTGATTCCCACACTGGTTCGGACACGATCTCGTGCTTCTCCTTTAAGAGGAGCTTTCCCAGAGCATAAATGCAACAATTGGATTTATTCCCTACCACAAGATACTGCTACTTGTTTGTTTTTACTGTCTTGGAGAGTTAATTACTCTCCTACTCCAAGACACTAGCCTAAGCTAAGTTGGTGTATCAGAGCCCTAGAAATAAAAATGTTACTAGGTGAATTTTACTTTAAGCGTTAATTTTAGTGGTTTTTGTTTAAGTCCAAAGGTGCGGAGATGAAACTCGTGGTATGAAGACTCGACTCAAAATCACTAAAAATGCACCTAAGATGATCTAAACAATCTTTTTCTCTTCGATGAACTTCTAAACTAAGAAAGAGTTTGAGAATGCAAATACTTTGTAAACACAAATCTTTCTCAATTAAACAAATTAAAAGAAGAGCTTTTCCTTTCCAAAGCACTCAAAACGAGACAACTAATTATTTCACAAAAATTTCCCTTTTTCGTTTCAAAGCACTCAATCACTACAAAAACAAACTTTTTCCAAAAGAGATTTTTATATATTTTTTGCAAAACACTCAAAACTAATGAAAATGACTAACTTTGAGATCTACAAACTATAAAAACCTATTTGAAGTCAAAGCCTACTAAAAGTCTTTTTTAAGGATGTTTTACTCAGCTAGATGCAAGCTAAGGACTAATTCATGCAGAATCACAAATCAGTCAAGAACAACCAATTTTGTTTTCTTTTTGAAAATGAAAATCCAAACTTTCAAATACAAGCTTTTCGAAGTTTTGAAATGAGAAAATACAAAGCGGATTCCTCAACAAGGGGAGATTTCATACATGGTCAGACTCATAAGAAGGCTGGTAGACACTAAGGTGATCTGAAGTCCCTACAACTTCTAAGCTCAGAGCCACTACACAACCAAAATGAAAAACAAACCCAACAAGCAAAACTCCTAGGAATTTCACTTAAAACCCTAACACTAGTGAAATTAACCAAGGAAAGTTTTTGACAGGGTACACACAGGTCTGGGCAATGGCTAAAACCTATAAACAAATTCTAAACTGATAAAAAAGAGAAAAATTTAAAATTTCTCAAAATTTTGACAGGGTACGCAAGCAGCCTGTTTACATAGGTGCATTCACACTCTGTGTACAAAGCAAAAGCGCGTACAGGTACGCACTGTGTTTAACTCAGAGGGTGCGTACTTCTCCCAAAACTATGAAAAATAAAAACTAACTCAAAATTAACTAAATCCACCCAATCCCACAATCATCAAGTCAAAAACAGAAACAAAAAATACAGTTTCTCAGGTCAAAGTATAAACAAGGAAAACAATCAAGTTCCCAGTGGAGTCATTATTTTGTCACACAGAATAAGTCGACCTTGCGGACAAGATAGACCTTCCTAGAATCTAAAGAAGACCTAATGACAAGCAAACCAACCAGACACTATCTTTCTCTAAATATGCTTTGATAAACAATAGCAAACAAGTGTTTTTAGGGCCTACCTTAGGTCCAATGCAAGCTTGTGGATGCCCTCGCTCCTTTGATCCAAATGAGCTCCTTTTCGCGAATCTGCAAACACAAACAAGGCAAACAAATTAAATAGCACCTGAAAAGCCAATTGCATAAAACATATTTAACATGAAAGTCAAGGAGTCCATGAAACAAATAACATAAGATACTTGTTGAGAAAAATGAGTTTGATTGTATTAATGAAAAAGAAGAAGAACCTTACAACCTTTGCCTTGACGCTGTACAAGCTCCTCCCAGGGTCCAGCAAGAAGTCTCCTCTACTTTGACAAGTTTCACTCACTCCCCAATGAAACTAAAAAAGGTATGTGATCTCTCCTCTTTAGGCTTAACTAGGAAGTCTTGATTTCACTAGCATTTACCCTCAAAAAATGTTCAGCTTCTAACCTCTCCAGCAACCAGCCCAATGCCTGTATTTATAGTGTGATGGAGGGAGGTTACTAGGTCCTCCTTCAAAGGGATAAAGCCCTCCTTCAAAGGGATAGCTCCTCTCATCAAGGGATTAGCTCCTTCTCTTTTGGGATGCATGAACCACCTCAAAGCGAACAATCCACGTCAAAATTCCTTCTAGAAACCTCTAGAATTAACCCAAAGTGATTTTTTAAAGATAAAACTTGCGCCTTTTGACTTTCACAGGGGTTCGCACCTACACCGTTAGGGACAGAGCGGGCAGGTACGTAGCTTTTGTACACAGAAGGTGCGGGACCACAGGTGACCATGAGAGAAAGTGCGGAACCAGAGTTACATTGATTTTTAATGTCTTTCTCTCATTTCCAAAGCTTGATTTGAAGAGCTGAGGTCTGAGACATGCTTAGGAGGACAGTACAAGTGATGATAGACCCATACTGACTGCAAATAATCATGGTGACGATATTTTTTGTAACAGGCATTGTTCTTGAGAGTTTCCTAGCCTGAAGACATCCTCAAATGACGCCTTGAGGGACCAGCAAAACCTTGGTCAGGGTAAGTGTGCTACAGAGCACTTAGGCCCATTCAAGCCTACGCTGCAGAGCACCTAGCCCCACTTTGACCTGAACTGGGCGAGATTGAGTGAAATCTTCATAGGGTTCTGGGAATATTCTTCCATTCTAGACCATTCTAGAAGATTCCCACCTTTTATCCTCTCCTATGAGCTTGAAATTGGATAGGGAATGAATCAAATAACCTCCTATCCTCTCATCCCTTCATCCATGGAAACTAACTCCCAAATTGTAAAGCCATTCAATGCCCAATTTATGACAAAACCACCTCCATTTCCTTATAAATTGAGCACTCATCATAGTGATCAGGGGTTGGACTTTGAGAATTTGTTAGGAGATAATGTTGGTTTGAGGTTTGAGATTGTAAGAAAGTATTGTTATGCTGCTGGAGTGTTGTGCTTTTGGTGTGATGAAGGATGGAACTCAAGCTAGATGAGTGACATGGGATCAAACTTCTTGGTTGTAACCCTTCCTTCTACTTGATAAATTTGTTTACACCTTGTCATGCGGAAAGAGTCAATTTTGCGGACAAAACCGACCTCCCTAGAAACTAAGACGTTTTCTAGTGACAAACAAAACAATCAAGCACTATCTTTCCCTAAATATGCATTTAAAATAAAAGCAACCAGGTGTTTAAGGCTTACCTTTAGTCCAACGTTGTTTGTAGCAGCCAAGCCTCTTGGATCCAGATGAGCTCCTCTCCTTGAAACCTGCATACACAAACAAGCAAACGATTACATAGCACCTGAATAACTCATATAATAAAACATATTCATCATAAAGACCAAGGAGTTTATGAAACAAATTATATATAACAACTTGTTGAGAAAAATGAACTTAATTGTATTAATTGGAAACAAAAGAAACCTTACAACCAGTGCCTTGGTGTTGTGCAGGTCCCTCCCACGGTCCAGCAAGAGTTCTCCTCTACTTTGATCAACTCACCCACTTCCAAATGAAGCTAAGAAAGGATTGGGATCTCTCCTCTCAAGCTCTATAAGGGAGTCCTAATTTCAGCAGCATCTACCCTTAGGAATGTTTAGCTTTCAACCTCCCCTCCCTCTGGCCCAATGCCTGTATTTATAATGCTTTGGAGGAAGTTAAACAGGTCCACCATCAATGGGATAAGCTCCTCTTTCAAAGGGATAGCTCCCCTCTTCATGGGATAAGTTCCTCTTTCATTGGGATGCATGAACCATCTGGAGGCGCTCAATCCACGTCAAACCATCTTCTAGAATGCTCTAGAATCGACTGCAAGTAAGTTTTTTGAAGTAAAACTTGCGCCTTTTGACTTTTACAGGGGTACGCACCCACCCCTTTACAGACAAAGCGTACAAGTACGCAGGTATTATGTACTTGAGGTGCGTGCCCGCAGGTAAGAGTAAGAGAAAGTGCGGAACCAGAGTTATATTGATTTTTTAAAGGCTTTCTCTCTTTTTTGGAGTTTGACATGAGGAGCAGAGGTATAAGACTTGCCAAGGAGGACAGTATGGTTATTGATGGAGCCATACTGACTGCAAATAGTCATGGTGACAAATTTTAGTGTAACAGATTGCCCCCTAAAGTGCGAGGTCTGTAGTAGATTAGGGTTTTATATCATCTAGGAAGGGTGAAGCACTTTATCATTTCGAGGATTATCTTGTGGAGAGCCCAGTCGGAACCTGCAAATATTCAACACAAAATACATATATGAGATCATATCATCGCTGAGGTAGACATTCCCATACTCAGATCAAAAACTTAACTAACAAACTAACTACTGCTCTGATATAGGAATGATTTCGCAATACATCATAATCATAGACACATGTAGACACAGTATGGACGCAGCCATCTGTTTATGAATAGTCCACAATATAATGAATACAAAATTCCTCGCAGCCTGGATGGCAGAAACTAGATCCAGGGTCTTCATTTCTGCTTCCCGAAATAGTACGATTCTATCCATGCGAATAAATGAGTTGATGTCGAACATGGTAGAAACCACTTGATTACCAGTCAATGATGTAAACTGTTAACAAGTGTGAGAGAAACCACCAGTGATGTCAATGGCTCTCAAAGTACCCAGTACAATCCGTGAGATGTGAATGAATGTGTTGATGTCGAACATGTCACAGAATCCCTTGATCGAAGGTCATTGATGTAACCTGTCGTCAAAGGCGAGAAACCTGCCATTGAGGCATGCAGATTTCAAGGTACTGATGATTCCTAGATCATCTTTCTAGATAATGTGCTGATGTCGATAGAAAGCGATCCGTCGTAGGCAAGCCCACAACACGAAATCATAGATCAAGTTGAAGAAATTTAGCTGTAAGGACTGACTCAGGGATGGTCAAGATGGATGACAGATATTTTGCAGATGAATGGTTTATTTGCAGTGACCTCTTGAACACATAACGACACAACAGATGGCTTGGTGACAATTGACCCAAAGTTAATACCCAGAAACTGGCTGAAGACTTTCAATGTGGTTTGATCAACTATTAGGCAAAGGATTTCCCAACCCAGGTGAATAAAAAGTGTCGTGTTCAAGAGTGGTGATAAGGTTTTTCCGAGACAGAGTATAACAAATAGGCTCATTTTTCTCTCTTTTCCCCCACCATTTCTGGCAAGTACCTCTTTATTTTTTACAAGCTTGAGGAGGATAACATTTGCTTGATTATAAGCTCATCCTTCGGATGAGTCCAACTTAGTTTAGATTCAAACCCTAAGAAGGAGTGGTCTGTTCCTGTTTGTAATCGAACAAGTCCTTTACTGTGAAATTTTAACGAGTCCAGTATAGGAGAAACTCGGCGTTTTTCAATTTTAGAGAGTCTGAAAAACTTAAGAAGACTCCAGGGTTGACCTTTTTCGTAAATTTGTGTCTCCCAAGCCCGAAAAAGTATAAAATAATACTTGAGAGAACCGCTTGATCTTTACGACCAAGGAGTACTTTCATGATTAGTGTCTCTGATCTGAAAAGTAAAAAGCGATCAAGGACACGTCGTTTTATTTCCAATATCGAATTTGAAACGACAAAAATCCAGCTATCTTTTCATGTTTCTACGGTCAGAAAAGGGCTGTAAGAGGACCGTATTTTTAATTCCGTTTTAACGAGCTAAATAGAAAACTCCGCAATCTTTTCACATTTTAGGAGTCAGAAAAGAGCTTAAAGATGACTCTGATGTTTTTGTTTGTAAAAAATGACAATTTTCCTGAAAATCCTTTATCCTGCACAAAAACCAACACATTACTCATACCTGTTGAAGATAGATAAAAATACTTTGAAAAATACCTTTTCATGGTGAAAAATAAACAAATTTACCATTTATTTACCCAAAAAACCTATAAAAAGGGCTTTTACCAATTCATTTTTACCATTTTACTATTTGAGGAGAGAAAAAGGGCTTTTGGCAAGAAACTTCCCGTGGACATTGCGGAGAATCCGACCGTCGAAATCGAACGCCGTCTCTTCCAGGTAATCTACAACATCCTCCTCTTCAATTTCATCCATTTAGAATTCTTTTTTAGGCCCCAGATTTCATTTTTGGGAGGTTTTGTGGTTTCAAAAACCGCCTCTCGGGGTACGCAGGCACCACACTAGGGACCCGCGTACCCCGACATTTTCTCAGTTGGAAAAATGTCAGGGGCACACACCTTGCCTTTAGGGACCCTGCGTACCCATGCTCTGTTCCTAAAGGCGGGGTGCGTACCCCGCGCAACGAGTTTTTAAACCCTAAATTCTCCAAAATGGACCAATTTTTTTTTATTTTATGGAATCTAATGGATGTTTTATGGTATGTAGATTGTTCACCATGCTTGATTGGCGCGAGAGAGAGCACGAAGATGTTGATTTGGCTGCCATTAATCATCAACCGTCAATTGATGCTTTGAAGGCATGTGGCCTTTATAAATACTGGGCCATACCTGGCATGAGGGCCCAAGTGAGCTTTCTAGAGTGGCTGGTAGAAAGATGGAACGTTCAGGACCAGTGTTTTTATATTGGAGGGCACCAGCTTGAGATGGAGCCGGCAGATATCTACTTTCTCACTGGTTTGCCCAAGAGAGGCGAACACTTGACTCTGTTCGGGACTAGGGCAGGTGGCCAGTCTATCGCTAGTCTCCGACTAGAGTGGTGTAACACTCAGTCTCAGGAGAAGGGGATAGAAATCAAAACTATATCCCGTCCTGAACTTATGGTGATTGCCTTTACAGTTACCAGACTTTGCGGGGCTGCCGCTTTACACATTGCCACTGGATCCCAGATGCGGATGGCAATTGATTGCTATCGAGGTACCATTTTCAACTGGTGTGATGCTGTGTTGGCCAATGTAAAAGGCCAACTGACTAGAGCCAAAAACGGACAGCTAAAGACCTTTGGTTATGGGGCTTTAGTTGTGAGTTTTGGCTTAGAGAGGGTTCTGATGCTGATCCCACAGCAGCTCACTGTTGAGGTTGGGCTTCCTCGAGAGCCCAAATTGATGCGATGGGTTGCGGTTATGGCCCGTCATCCTGATGAGGGGACGGAGGTTGTCCGATTTACTCCGGAGTACTTTCGCTGGTTAGAAGACCAGGTCTTTTCTATACAGGATTTTCCTTATGCCGGAGTTGATTTTCGTGGAGATCCGGACATGGTTCTTCCACCGGGAGAACAATGGGATGATACAGGTAACTTCATTTTTCACAAGTTTTTTAAACTATCTATTATTTTTGTTTGTTTTATATCGTCTCAAAACTGATAGTAATAATTTTCAAAATGCAGATGTAGGCCCACGTCGTCCAGCCAATCTCCGGCCTTACGAGAGGAGACTACCAGCTGCAGCAGCACCAGCCCCACAGGACGAGGCCACAGAGACTTTGGCTGAGTTGGAAAGTGACCTAGAGCGTCTTACAACAGATATACCGGAGACTACCATAGATGACATTCCAATCAGGCTTCAGCGCTATGTAGTCGGGGTCCCAGGACCTTTTAGGAGGTTCTTGTGTAGGGTGGCCCGTGCAGTGGTGTCATATAGAGATCATCACCAGTGATTGGATGGTCGTTTTGTAGACACATGTGACATTTTGGTTTTTTGTACTTATCATTTTTGCCGATCATAAGGTGTTTTTCAACCTATGATCGAAGACGATGTATTTTTTGACACACTCCTATATATATATATATATATATATATATATATATATATATTATTACTTGTAAATCATGTTATGGAATGGTTTTAAATTTACATGTATGATTATTGCAAATGTCTATTTAACATTCGAGAAGCAATTGCATCTGCTAATGTATTTAAAGACCTTGGAATATGCTGATATTCAATGTAATCAAACTCACGTTCCAAGAGACGCACTCTCAAAAATAACCTTAATAACACTGGATTTCTAATGGCATACACTCTATTAAGCTGTAATACAATGAGTTCAGAATCTAACCTCACTATCAAACTCCGAATCCCAAATGAAATAGATTCGGATAATAACTCAATCACTGCACTATACTCGGCAATGTTGTTTGCTGTTTGACCGAGGCTTACCCCATGCATAGAAACTAACTCGTCAGAGGGCGAATAGATAACCCAAGCTGCGGAAGAAATGTTCCGTGTACTACGACAAGCACCATCGGCGAAACCAATGTATGTTTGGAGAGGCATCGACATCTGCAACATCAAGAGTAAAACCAAGATAAGCAGAAATAACGACGAAAACACACTCTCTAAGCTAAGCACACTGTCTAAACTAACAAACACACCAGCTAGAAAGAAAAACTATCCTAAAAATTCTCCATACCCATCTTTTAGGCATAATACCTCTTCAAGTAAAGACCATTTCTGGGTTTACCTAAAGAGTCCCCGTCAAAGTCTACTAACTCATAGGCCCCTTTTGCTAGCTTTCGCTTGACAATATAGGGCCCATGCCACATAGGAACGAATTTTCCAGCACCTAATTTATCATTAGCTTGATCATACAATAACACTAGGTCTCCTTCCGAAAAATTTCGAGGGTTCACATTTCGATCATACTGAGCTTTCATACGTTTTGCGTGAGTCTCGATCGCGAATGCAGCATCACGTCGATTCTCATCTAATTGAGCTAAGTATAATAAACGATTTTCCTCTTCGGAAGTAGCTGGAAGTAACTCGATGGCCATTTGCAGTGACGGGATTTCGCATTCAATGGGTAGCACAGCTCCCAAACCATAAACTAGTTGGAAAGGAGTGAACCCTGTTGATGTTTTCACTGAGGTTCGGTACGCCCAAAGCGCTGAAAATAACATGTTGTGCCAATTCGACCGATGAATACCAATGATTCGTCGGATCATGATAACTAAAAATTTGTTGATGGACTCAACCAGACCATTCGCTTGTGGATAATAAGGAGTTGAACTATCGTGACGCAAACCAAGCTGGCCTGTAAGTTCCGTCATCATAACGTTTCGAAAATGGCGCCCATGGTCAGTGATTATCGCTTGTGGGACACCAAACCTAGCAATTATATGATTGAACACGAAAATTGCAGCTGTCTTGCCGTCTGCCTCGAATGTAGGCATTGCCTCGGCCCACTTAGTAAAATAATCTACCGCAAGGATGATATACGCATGCCCCCCGGCCGAGTGAGGGTTACATGTAATAAAATTGATACCCCATTTGGCAAAAGGACCAACGGCAATTATAGGGTGGAGAGGAGCAGGTGGAGCGCGCATCTTTCGATCAAACACTTGACAGTTGTGGCATTTTCGGACCGCAGTAATACAATCTTTAAACAAGGACGGCCAGAAGTAGCCAGCGCGCAATATCTTTTGGGCTGTGGAATACCCAGACATATGACCGCCACATGCTCCAGAGTGACAGTCATTTAGAACCCTTTCAGCCTCTTCGTGAGTTAAGCAACGTCGAAAAATAGAGTCCGCCCCACGGCGATAAAGAGTATCTCCAATAATTTTGTATTGTTGGGACTGGAATCGAATTTTCCGACGTTCTGACTTTGAAACTTTGGCCGAAAGGATTGGGTCTGGAGATAGACGATGATATCCCCATACCACGGATCTAAAGTGCTGATTAGAAACAAAGATTCGTCCGCAATGGGCTCCTCTGCCACAGTTTCTGTGTCAGCACGCGGGAAGTCACACATTAACTCTGCAAAAACTAAAGATTTCTTAGACTTAGATTTCTCAAACTCCAAGTCGAACTCTTGCAGGATAACAATCCATTTAGAGTACTTGCCCCCTAGCAATTGTTTGGTCAAAATGTAGATCATAGGGTTGCAATCCGAAATGACTGTAGTTTTACGTAGTAAAATGTAGTGACGAAAGCGTTGGACAGCTTGAACGGCTGCCAATGCCAATTTCTCCACATGTGAGTATTTTAGCTCAGTTGGATTTAACGTTCGACTAAGGTAATATATCACATGTTCCGTTCCGAATTCATCTTCCTGAACTAAGACCATTCCAATGGTGGAATGGGAGGCGGCGAGATACAAAAAGTAATCCTGGTTGTAGTTGGGAGGATGCAACAACGGTGCATGGGTCAACGCGTGTTTGAGTGCATCAAAAGATTTCTGAGCTATCTCATCCCAAGAGAATTGAGCGTTCTGTTTCAACAACCGTGTAAAACCCTTTGTAACCTTGGCGTAGTTAGGAATGAATCGTCGTAAAAAGTTTGCTTTCCCCTGCAAACTTTGGAGTTGGCGAAGACTCGAAGGAGGAGGCAAATTGATAATAGCTTCGACCTTCGAGGGATCAACGCGAATGCCGGCTTTCGAAACTACAAATCCCAGTAATCGACCCATTTCTATACAGAAGACACATTTGTGTGGGTTCAACCAAATACGATAATGCCTACACCTCATAAAAATTGCACGTAAGTGGACGAGGTGGTCAGCTCGATGTAATGAATGAGCAGGCAAATCATCGAGATACGGTTGCACAATGTGTTTGATGTCATGAAACGCATAAGACATCGCCCTTTGAAAAGTTGCTTCGGCATTCTTGAGCCCAAAAGGTAATTTGCAATAAGCAAATGTCCCCCATGGACAGATGAAAGCCGTTTTTGGTTGATCGGCAGGTAGAATATTGATTTGATTGTATCCGGAAAAACCGTCCATAAAGGAAAATATTTCGCTGCCGGCACAATCATCAATGATTTGATCGATATAGGGAGTTGGGTAGTTGTCCTTTGGACAAGCTCGATTAATGTCCCTATAATCGATGCATATTCTTATTGTTCCCTGTTTTTTGTTAACCGGAACAATATTCGATACCCAATCCGTTAACGGGATCAGATAAATGAAACCTGCTTTCAACAGTTTCTCAACTTCTGCTTTAATTGCAGCAGCTTTTCGTGGGTGAATCTGACGCAAACGTTGCCGGACGGGTTTAGCATTCGGGTAAGTCTTGATCTCATGAACAACAATTGCGGGATCAATTCCTGGCATTTCCTCATAGGACCAGGCAAACACGTCGCGGAATTCTTGAAATAGGGCCTTGTATGTCTGAATTTCGTCATCTGTACACGAGGCACCTATATGAATGTTCTCAACAATTCCAGGCTTAACCGAAATGTCAATGGGAATAGTTCGAGAGATGTTTCCCAAATTCAACTCTGAATCAGGATGTTTCATGGGATTCTAAGCTTCCTTGACATATTCAGCTGTAAAAATTGATGAGAAATCATTTTCAAAATGATCATCCTAGGGTAAAAACGAAGATCTATGATGGAGATCGTCCCATGGTAAATCATCTATACACAGGACTTCACGAAGTTGCTTGTCAGATGAAACAACTTCGGGAAATGCTATTAACTCCGAGGTTGATGTGAAAAGTGATTCCTCACGGACCACATTCATTAAGTCTTTTTTGGTTGAACACGAGTCGGTAAAAGACTGCATGGCTTCATAGGCAATTTCATATGGACTCAAAGGCATAAAATTACCAAATGAGTCTATTTCAGATTCAGAAGGAACGATCCAAGGATCGTCATAAAAAATAGTGTCTGATGTAATCATATGAATGGTTGCAAATGAAGATGATGCGTTGATTGGAGGAAAAGGAAAAGTTCCCAGTAAACCGGCATCTTTAACTAATCCTACTCCAACATCCTTATATGGGATAGTCGTTTTACTGACATGCTGAATACTCTTTGAAGAGGCTGGGTCGGATGAAAAGTAAGCCAGCTGGTCTATTGTTACGATCTTTCCATTATGTGGGAACTTTATTACTCGGAAGACCGATGAAACGACCGCTGTCATAGCGTAAGACCAACTTCGACCCAATAGAAGGTTGTAGTCTAGAGGGGCATCAACCACCTCCACATCTAGACTAACGGTTTTTCCTTCAACCCCTATAGGCAAATCCTGTAGAATGCCAAAAGGATGAAACCCACGGCCATCAAAGGCCTTAAGAATTGTCGGGGATTGATTTAGTGAAGGAGAACCAAGCGATCTCCAACACTGTATCGACATAATACACATTGAAGCTCCCTCATCAATTACAGTCCGATGAATAGGCCTGTTTTTGACTATCACTGGGATCTGGAAAGCCATTTGATGAGGCAAATGCGGTGTACTATTTTCTAGATCAAAGATTATTAGGTTCGGGTCCTGAACATCAACCTCCTATAGCCGACAAAAGTAATTTACGCTGTGCTGGGCATGATTGCAGCACTTCCAAAGCCGACATTGCTGAGGGTGAAACAGCTAAGTCCTCAACAATGTTATAATTCTGGGCCGCTCTCGCATGTGGATTGAAAGCAGACTTTCGAAGTATACCCTTGGTGGGCGGTTTGATTACCAAGTCTGGATTAGGTTTCTCGATCTGTAGTGGATCGGAACCGGGAGCTGAGGTTGATGGATTAGAATGAGAAGATTCTGCTTCTTTGCCATCAACAGGACTTTTACTACCATAATCTTGCGATCGAGTCGCAATCCTTACATGGGACATCATCAATATGGGTTCTGCATTGGCACTCGAGGAAGAACCTATCATCTTGCTATCTTGATTTGGAAATGGATCCTTCAAAACAGCAGGAGTTTGGGAACCTTTGACGATTTTCGCAACCTCTGCTCGATGAGGGCAGTCTCTTGTAAAGTGTTCCTCTTCACAAATAAGACAAGGATATCGAGGTTTGCGCTTTTCATCATTGGATTCCGCCTTTTCAGATTTCTCTTTTGAACTCTTGTCCGTTTTATTCTTCTTCTTTCCTTTCTTCTTTCCACCGGATTTTGATTTAGTCGTAGATGATTCTACAGCGTGAATATCGGCGGAAACCTCTGCAGAAGAATCTCCTGTCGGGGAATCAGGCAAGGTTATGATAGGAGAAGAATTCTTGGAAGACTTCTTCTTACTTTTAGTGTTAACCGTACCAATCATACCATCAGCGGCATGAGATCCTGAAGGAGCTGCAGCGATTTGATTTGACTTGGGAAGATCAGGGATCTTTTCGTGTAACGTACCTGACTGAGTATAAACTAAGTCAAGGTACTGTGCTTGAGCAATCAATTGCTCCTCAGTAACTACTCCGGCCTTAGCTACGTCTTTAGTAATCTTCGGTAACAATGATTTAACAAACCATTCAGCTAAGATCTGGTCCGGGATAAAAACTTTCACTAACCGCCTTCGACGTCTCCATTCATGAATATGATCGGAAATATAAGTGGATGTCGATTGCTTTAACGAAGTTAGTAACTCCGTGCCATTATCATATCTGACCGGCAACTGAAAATGAGTTAAAAACGAGGTAGCTAACTAGCTAAAATTATAAAAAGAGCCCCGTGGTAACTCAATATACCACTTGGCCGCAAGACCAATGAGAGTGCGCTGGAAAAGACGTAAGCGGATCAAATCATCTGTGATGGAGTTAGACGCACACCAGAGGTGGTAAGTCATCACTTGGTTCGACGGGTCCTCTCCAGATTTACCTTCGAATTTGGGAATGTCACTGGGCAACTTATTCGGCATTGGCGGCCAAAACGGAAGATAATTAATTGGGTCGTTCGTTAGGCACGACAAGTCTGGTAAGTCCAAAGTAGCTGCCGATTAGGATCCCTAAAACTCTGGGTCATGAGACCAGCCCCAGGAGGAGGATATCCAGGATAACTAGGAATAGGAATCGCGTTCGGGATATTGTATCCTCCTGGAAAACCAGGATTAACCGGACCGTACTGGGGTTGTTGAGGTTGTTGATAAGTGTACCCAGGATACGGTTGATACTGATAAACTGGCTGCTGGACAGCAGGACCGAATTGGTACTGTCCCTGGTACGGTTGATAAGTGAATTGTGGTTGACTTGTGACAACCGTACTTAAACCAGGTTGTCCTACAGGCATCTGAACCGTAGTTTGAATCGTGGATCCAGACGATGGTAAAGATGTCTGAGGAGTAGATACAGGAACAATAGAAACCGGAGCTGTCGATACTCCAGAAGTAGGTGGGGTAGATTGAACAGATGTTGTGGCAGTTGCAACAGTCGTTTGAGATGGAGTACTAGGTGCAATAGGCCCAGACTGAGAAACTACCGAAGGTACAGAAGTTTGAATATTAGACTGGACTGGTTGCTGGGGTGAACCAGAAACTAAGGGTTGTCCAGTTTGAGATGACAACTGTACATTTGGCTGCAACACCTGTTGAATTTGCGATGGATCCCACACTATGTTCATTCCGGGGTACTGACCCATAACAGGTTGAGAATATTGAGATCCAAAACCGGGTTGAGGGTAGGATTGATAATTGAAAGGTACATTTCCCATTCCTTGAACATAAGATTGACCTTGGGGTGGTTGGAAACCTTGGTTCGAGTACTGACCTTGGGGTAGATACCCTTGAGGCATGTACTGATACTGGGGTTGACCTTGAGGTATAAATTGATACTGGGGTTGACCTTGGGGTACATATTGAGTCTGGGGTTGACCTTGAGGAACGTAATGTACCGTAGGCACGTACTGTCCTTGAGGTTGCCCCCCAGATGCAAATTGTGTACCTTGAGGTTGCCCCCCAGGCGGTAACTGGCCACCTTGAGGTTGAGAATTGGGAATAGAACCTGACATCATAAGAATGTCTTCTACGCTCAACGGCTTTGCACCATTGCTTCCAGTGAATAACCTTTGTTCAATGGGTTGAGGAGATGCTCCCGAAAAAGTACCAGAAAGTGACAGATACCCAAGGGAACAGAAGGACCGTCGTACAAAAAAGATTCAGGCGATTGAGTAAACATGGACGACTGACCTGACATATTTACGGGAGTATAAAAACCCCTAGGTGGATAAGGAGCGCGAGGTGGTGAAAAACTTAACACTGAGTTGTCCAAATAATTAGTTAAAGAAAGATACCAAGTAGTACTTCTAGGTGGACTGTAAAAAATTGATTCACGCTCCCTTAGATCAATAACAGGTTGATTTTCAGGGATAAGGATGCCTATTTCTTCTTCCGGAGCAAGTTCTTCAATAGCTATCAAACCAGAAGGAAGATTTTCGGTAATTACTCTTTCTACCCTAGGTGAATTAGGAGCACTAGAAGTTGGAGAGACAAACCCCGATGTTGGAGTAACAGGTTCAGATATCTCAGGTTCTTCGCCTATATCACTAGTAGATGAAAAGCTACAAGCAAGTTCGGAAACCGAAATAGCTTCAGGATTATAACCTGTTTCTAGAGTTTGGTAATCAGGATGAACAACCAACGAAGACTCTCCTTCTTCAGGTGACCCTACTTTACTGCCACTAGGAGTTACGAGGACTTTCAAACCTTCGTAATGGCCCGGGACGTCTTCAGGAGGTTGGCCCCGAAGTCTACGGGACTTCCTCAACAAATGAGCCACGGTTACAACCTCAGGAGACTGGCCCCGAAGTCTACGGGACTGTCTTGGTAATTCAGCCATAGCTAAAAACTTTTAACTACTGCACACGCAAACAAAGTAAAATCTCAAAGCAAACCGCCTAAAGTCTCTAAAGAACCAAACAAATTCGAATCACACGCCTAAAGAATCTAGGAGATCAAACACACACAAATAGTAACTTTCCGGACCGAAAACACTAGTTGGTGATGAAATCCAACCTCGCAAAATTCAGTACAGAAATGGCGGTTGGAACAGTTACCCCGGCAACCTGCTTAATGAATAGACTGGACCAAGTTCCTCCACTTAACCGTCTCGAGTGAAGCGAACCCCCCAGAAAATCCAAGTGAGTCTAGCCGACGTCTGCTCCAGGTACAGTGGGATCTTCCCTCCACCGTCACCTTAGGAAGAATCCTAAAGATTATGGTCACTAAGGCTACCAACTGAGACAAATACACCTGGGGGAACAGTCTACGATCCGATACGCACGCAAGGGCAGAGTAGCAAGCTCAATCCCCTTGAAGGCTCCTTGACATAATCCAAGGTTTACCAACAAGTGACCTTAGGCTCCTCGACAATGGTTAATCCGAGGCTTACCGTTTTTAATACGTGAATATCTGGCGTCGTTCCCAATGAGGAAGGATTGATTCCCACACTGGTTCGGACACGATCTCGTGCTTCTCCTTTAAGAGGAGCTTTCCCAGAGCATAAATGCAACAATTGGATTTCTTCCTACCACAAGATATAGCTACTTGTTTGTTTTTACTGTCTTGGAGAGTTAATTACTCTCCTACTCCAAGACACTAGCCTAAGCTAAGTTGGTGTATCAGAGCCCTAGAAATAAAATGTTACTAAGTGAATTTTACTTTAAGCATTAATTTTTATGGCTTTTCTTTAGGACAAAAGGTAGCGGAGATGAAACTTATGATGTGTAGACTCGACTCAAATCCACTAAAAAGATGCACCTAGGATGAAAAAACAATCTTTCCTTTTCAATGAATTCCCTAGCTAAGAGAGTTGGAGAATGCAAAATTTATAAAGACAACTTTCTTAGCAATGAAAATCAAAGAAAAAATCTCTTTATCTTTTCCAAAGCACACAACACAAGACCACTAATTATTTCACGAAAACTTCCTTTCTCTTTTCAAAGACTTCAAACGCTACTAAACAAACTTTCTTCAAAAGAGATTTTGTATTTTTCCTATTTTAACAAAGCATGTAAAACTACTTAACAAAAATCAATTTTAAGATCTATGAAAATCTAAGAGAAATTTATCTAAAAACAAATCCAATGAGGTAAAAGCCTACAAAATATAATTCCAGGTTGTTTTACTCAGTTACAATTTAACCAAGGACTAATTCATGCAGAATCATAAATCAGTCAAAAACAAAAATAAAAAGCTCTTGTTCTTTTTCTTAAGAATGAAATTCACAGCTTAACAAACAAGCCTTCTCGAAATTCCGCAAAAAGACAACACAACGGTAGGTTTTTCAAACAAAGTTGGATTTTATGAATGGTCTAACTCCTAAGAAGACTGAAAAGACCAGGGATATCCAAGGTTCTTACAACTTCTAAATCTAGAGTCACTACAAGACCAATACAAAAATCAAACCTAGGGCTAGAATTTCTATGAACTTAACTAAAACCCTTGATGCTAATGAAACAAGCCTAGATGAAAACTTCTGACAGGTAACCAGTGGATCTGGGTAGCAATAAATAAGCTATAAACAAGATCTAATAAAAAAGAAAACAAAAATTGAAATTTTCTAAACTTTTGACAGGGTACACAGGCAACCCATTTGCACAGGTGCGGCCCCACTCTGTGCGCAAAGTAGAAGTGCATACAGGTACGCACTGTGCTTAACTCAGAGGGTGCGTAGTTCTCTCAAAATCAAGAAAAATAAAAAACTAACTCAATCCTAAGCTATTATACCCAAATTCACAGTCAATCAGTCAAAAACTAGAAAGAAATCAACGTTTCTCAAATCAAAGTATCAATCAAAAGAGAAATCAATCAAATCCATGGATTCCCCAGTGGAGTCGCCATTTTGTCATGCGGAAAGAGTCAATTTTGCGGAAAAAACCGACCTCCCTAGAAACTAAGACGTTTTCTAGTGACAAACAAAACAATCAAGCACTATCTTTCCCTAAATATGCATTTAAAATAAAAGCAACCAGGTGTTTAAGGCTTACCTTTAGTCCAACGCTGTTTGTAGCAGCCAAGCCTCTTGGATCCAGATGAGCTCCTCTCCTTGAAACCGGCATACACAAACAAGCAAACGATTACATAGCACCTGAATAACTCATATAATAAAACATATTCATCATAAAGACCAAGGAGTTTATGAAAAAAATTATATATAACAACTTGTTGAGAAAAATGAACTTAATTGTATTAATTGGAAACAAAAAAAACCTTACAACCAGTGCCTTGGTGTTGTGCAGGTCCCTCCCAGGGTCAAGCAAGAGTTCTCCTCTACTTTGATTAGCTCACTCACTTCCAAATGAAGCTAAGAAAGGATTGGGATCTCTCCTCTCAAGCTCTATAAGGGAGTCCTAATTTCAGTAGCATCTACACTTTGGAATGTTCAGCTTTCAACCTCCCCTCCCTCTGGCCCAATGCCTATATTTATAATGCTTTGGAGGAAGTTAAACAGGTCCACCATCAATGGGATAAGCTCCTCATTCAAAGGGATAGCTCCCCTCTTCATGGGATAAGTTCCTCTTTCATTGGGATGCATGAACCATCTGGAGGCGCTTAATCCACGTCAAACCATCTTCTAGAATGCTCTAGAATCGACCGCAAGTAAGTTTTTGGAAGTAAAACTTGCGCCTTTTGACTTTTACAGGGGTATGCACCCACCCCTTTACAGACAGAGCGTACAAGTACGCAGGTATTATGTACTTGAGGTGTGTGCCCGCAGGTAAGAGTAAGAGAAAGTGCGGAACCAGAGTTATATTGATTTTTTAAAGGCTTTCTCTCTTTTTTGGAGTTTGACATGAGGAGCAGAGGTATAAGACTTGCCAAGGAGGACAATATGGTTATTGATGGAGCCATACTGATTGCAAATAGTCATGGTGACAAATTTTAGTGTAACACACCTCTTCCCATATTCTTGCCTTTATGTATGATGATTATATGTGTAAATGCTTTCGATTCCATTTTCTTATAGTAGATAGATCTCTTGCTTTGATTGGTTTTTGTCCTCTATTTATGATTGCAGGTACTTATCAAGTGAATTTAGTTCAAGAAGGAGTGACAGGAGATATTCAAAGGAGAAAAAGGGAAGCGAAAGATAACAAGTAGGTCCCTTGTCCTATTTTCTTCTATAGAAAAAGGTTAAACTCTTTAGATATTTTGTTCTAGGTGTAGCTGCCCACCTAGGGAAATTGTATTTATCCGTAGATGCAAAATTCCAGATAACAAATTGGCGACTTTGCTGGGGAACAATCATCGTTTCGGGTAGTTTACCTTCATCCTAGTACACCATAGTAGACTTTTCTTCCCTTCATTGATCTTATTTCAGCCTTTTTGAAGTGTTTTTTGGTAAAAATTGTGCTTGAAAGCCCCTAGAATGGCCTCTCTGGCACCAACGCAGGCTTGGTCATGACATAGAGCACTGTAGAGCACCCTTGGCTTGAGGATAGTGCTCTGAAGCGCACTGTCTCCCATTCAAGGCTGCGTTGATCCTCCTTAGGTAAAAAATCCCACTGTTGACTTGATTTTTCCCAAATTTCCTTATGTTTTTGCTTGTTGAAAGATCAATGGTTGTTGTGTCTCTAAGATCAATTTGTGTTTCCTTTCCTAGCCATACTTTGGCCTTGATTGTTTATTGTTTCTTAAATGATTTCTTTATCACTATCAATTCATTGTCATAGTTAGTTTATAGTCGATTAATCTTTTCTCAAAAGAAAGCGTCGTAAAAGTCTTCATTTCTTTCGAAAAGGAACTTTCGTAAAGTCTTCGTTCTTGAAGAAAGATTGATTGATTGTATGTGCATTAGTTTCCTTTTGTTCATTTCAACATTAAGGTATTTGAAAAGAGAAACTTGCATTGTGCATTGAAAAAGTTTGAGTGTGCTTGTAGGAATAGTTTATGGAAATTGCATTAGATGTGCTCTTTGTTCTTTGATTAAAAGAATTTGATTGCTCTATCCCTATTATCTAAGGTTTTCATTGTTCAAATTGAATGAAAATAATGCTTATAATATTAGTTGCATTCTAGGAATTTCAAATACATCACGTGGTGAAACTTGAAAGACAAATTCTTAATCAAGATCAACTTAAAATTAACCTCAATTAACCTAATGTAGCATTGTCACCTAATGCAAAAAATTTGGAGGTTCTAGGCTAGAGACATGTCTTGGCGTTGTAAAAAATAGCAGCTGTCGCTAACTTGTCTGCGATACATTCCGAGGGTGATACCTCATTCCACATATGTGAGTATATCGTAGCTCATCCATGTACCTTCAGGTATATAGGACGATGTTACAGTATGAAAAGTATAAAGGAATGCTCTCAGTTTCACATTAGACAGCGCTAATACGGATTGGGCCTCCATGTACTTTCGGGTATATATGGGAGGAAAAAGCTAGGTTGTAATCCATCCTTAGGTAACCAAGTCAGCTTCCTTGTACACTGTGATACATCGAACATAGCATTCGGGGAGATTGCCTGCCCGTACTTCACAATTTGCCAAGAGGTATTCTGCTGTCCACAGTTGCTTGGTAATCCTTTTGCCTAATTTACCCCTTTTTGTTTTTTTTTTTTTGTAATAAAATCAATCAGAAATCATGCAGGAACATCAACCCTTACCCCATCATTTGCGGAAGACAATGAGTAAACCTCTTGTACAACCCAAAGCTACACCTATCCGGTCAAAGCAGTCTCGTTTGACTAAATCCAGTACATCCAAAACTTTTGGCTCTTCATCTAAATTACCAGAAACACCTATACCATTAAGTACTATGACTGTAGTTACTCCTACAATTACTGGTACATCTGTTACTGAAGTGGAATTTCCACAATTACCTGAGGACACTAGAACTGAATCTAGTGAAACGGTAACCCAAGTTGTTCAACAGGAAGTTGATTCTCAACCCAAAGTTGTTCAACAAGAAATTACTTCTAAACTTGAATCTGTTTAACTAGAAGTTGATCCTAAACCTATCATTGTTCAATCAGAAGTTACTTCTGAACAAAAAGTTGTTCAAGAAGGCCAACCTAAACTTGTTGTTCTTTTACCAGAACACTTGATCTTGAAGTTGAACAATTAGAATTTGTTACCATAGCGGAAGAATATCGACCAATACATCCTCAGACATCCGTAACTGTCGAGACTTCCTCTTTACCTTAGGAGAAAATACCAGAAATATATTATAGACCTGATGGTGAAATCCTTCCACCTGGTTTGATTTCGATAAAAGAGGAACCTGAGGAAGAAACACCCAAAACTCCATTCCATTTTGGAACTAGACTTTATCTTTATCCTCATACTCCTAATTTTACTGTTCCTTTTGATCTTGATTACTTTCAGACACCCATTGATTCGTCAGGAAATTTATTTGGACATTTGACTATGGTAGAGTCAACATCCCAGACTGTACCATCTGTTACAGCTACGGCAGAATCTTCTGTCGCAACCTCTTCTATGTTTACTACGACACCTGAGTCACATTTGTATGGTGTTCCGCCAGTCCCATCAGGTTACCAATCTTTATCTGGAACCCACTTAGGTGTTTCTTCTAGCCCTTGGTATTCACCTATGTCCTCTACAAGAATTTTATCTAGTTCTTCATTAACAGATACTGAATAGCTGGACCCATCAAGTCAATATCAAGCTAGTTCATCTGGTTACCATCTTATGTATTTTCTTTACACTGGACTACACCCATATGGAGAAAAATATGAAAAATCTCCTTATCCTCCATTTTCTAGGGGGAAACCATATGTCAGTATGGCATCGTCTTTAGTTCAGCCTGGAATGACTGTCTGTTAATGGAAACCAACAATGCCCACTTAACTTAGGCTTGTGTATCCATCAAAACCTATGCAATCTATCTCATCCATACCTACAATTCCTGTTGTTATAGCTTTACCATAGTCACAAGCTCAGATTGTTGTATCTCAACCTGTGCAAGCTGGTCCTTCAACCTCAGACCCCCAAGTTTTAGGTTTACAGATTCAGCCTTCTCAGTTAGTTTTACAACAACCACTTGTGCCTGGAGTCCAACAACCTCAAGCTAGTTTACTACTCAGACTTACACTGGTTTAGTGTATTCACAACCTGGTCAAGCTTACATTGGTGGGAAATAACCGTTAAATCAACAGCCATTGTATCAACAACAACAACAATTTCTTCAACAGCCTTGGCAGCCCCAATATCAACAACATCAATTCCAGCAATACCAACCTCATAGTGGACTTGGTCAACAATCCTATACTAGGTTTGGTCAACAACAAGTTTATCCAAGTCCTGGTCAACAAGCCTATGCTGGGTTTGGACAACAACAAATGTATCTTGGTGCTCAATAACCATATACCGTATTTTCTCAACAAACTTACCACTATCAAGGTTACTACCATCAGATGCCTTATGCTGGTATGCAAAGGCCTATTGCCCAGGGAATCCCATCTTACCCTGGATATGCTCAACCTGAACTCAATAGATGGTTGTCTTTTGTTGCAACACTTGAATTACCAAATCTAAATCGGCTCACCAATGATCCAATTCCTTATGCACCTTGGTGGCTGGTGATTCCTCATAAATTACCCCTTGATATTCCGAAATTGAGTGGAAACCCTAGAGAAGACCCATCCAACCATGTCATGACTTTTCATTTATGGTGTTCATCAAACTCCTTGAATCATGATTCAGTTAGACTATGTCTTCTCCAGAGAACGCTTACTAGTCCAGCTGTGAAGTGGTACATTGAGTTACCACGAGCTTCTTTTGATAACTTTACATCTTTAGCTAACATGTTTTTAACCCACTTCCAGTTACCCATACGATATTAAACTGGAATAGAACTACTGACCAACTTTAAACATACTACTGCTACTGATATCTCTGATCATATTCATGAGTGGTGTCGTCGTCATCGAATGGTCAAAACTTATGTTCCTGATCAATGTTTAGCTAAGTGGTTTATAAAATTCTTGTTGCCATATATCACCGAGGATGTGGTGAAAGGTGGAGTTTTCACTAAAGAGAAAGTAATTGCTCGTGCCCAATATTTGGACATGATTTATACACAGTCTGGCACGCTCTATGGAAAGATCCCAAATGCACCCCAACTAGCTTTCATTGTTCCTCCACCACCATCGAGTAAGGACTCTCATGCCGGTGACAGTGTGATTAGTTCTTCGAGCACACAAACGACAAGTAGACCATCTGGCCAAACACTTTCCATTTCCAATCAAACTTCAAATGCATCTGATAACACACTTGCTTCCGAAATTAATGTCGTGTCATATGAAAAAGGCAAGAATTAAAAGCAACCAGGAAGCAAGAAGAAGGGGAAGAACAAGAAGAAACAAAATAATTTCCCTCAAAAGAAATCATCTAATTCCTCTCCTTCTGCTAGGAAACCTTGTTACACATACTTAATTTGTAATGATGAGCACTTTACGTGATATTTTCCTCGCCGCCCTGAAGTCTCAAAGATTCTTAAGACTTCTAGTACATCCACAGCGTTGACTGATCCTTTTTCGAACCTGGAGACACATATGGTTGCTACAGACCATGCTTCCACTTCCCAATTGATTATGCTATCTGCCTCTAAGCCTAAAATTGATGTTTTGGTGTCAACATGAAGTAAATATTATGGAAATCAACCGTCATCGTCGAATAACCAAGCTGATCAACCTAATCCTTCGACTTCAATTTCGTCAAATCCGATTCCACAAGCTATTGCACTAGAGTTAACATTAAAACCACCTAAGGGAGTTGTACATAAATCAACATTTAACCCTCCAGCTCGAGCAGCACAAAACTATAACATAGTAGAAGATTTGGCTCATTCACCTTCTACTATGTTGACGCTTGAGGTGCTTCAAAATTGTCCCTCCCAGAATTAGGATTTGTTGTTGGCAATTGGTGGAATCGATCCAACAGATTCCAACCTTGTGGTTTTCAACCATGCGGGTTATACGCCACAGTTATGAGCACAATTAGCATTCCTGATTCAAGTAAATGCCTTGAATAAACTTATTCACTGAACTATTATTGACAAGGGGGCATCTACTTGTATTATGCCAATGAATCGGTGGAAAACACTTGGCTCATCACCTTTGTCACATTCACCAACAATGTTAAAGGCTTTTGATAGTCACACATATACACCTTGTCGAATCTTGAGTAATCTGCAAATTGAACTAGGGGGAAAAATAGTAACTGTTGAAGTTAATGTTGTTGATGGACCCCTTGACTACAACATTTTGCTATGAAGACCATGGGTTTATGCTATGGCTGTTTGGGTTTCAACATACTTTCGTACGATCGCATTCCCTCATAAAGGCGGAATCATAGTTATCGATCAACTCGCCTTCTTTACCTCTAGTTCATAGGCTACTCGAAGCATTCTGTTAGTTCAAGGACCCCGCTATCTCTTCAAAACATTGGTGTAGGTCTCTTCAAGGATTCTTGCCTAATGGGTATTTTTTCACTACCGTCACCATCAAACATGGCGGAAGTGGAAAAATTTGAGACTTGCCACATGATATCTTCCACTTCATATAATTTAAGGAATATTACCAATAGTTCTGAAGTTGATAGTAGTAATGAAATCATGGCACTAAGCCCCATTGAGCTTTCATAGCAAACAATCTTTCTGTCTTGCGCGGTGAACCCAAATCCATTTTCTCCAATTGTATGGGTAGATCGTTCATTAGAATATGGTACTTCTTCTGATCCTTTTTCACGTATATTTTCTACTGATGAAGGAATCATCCAATCAATGATGATGGAAGAAGAACCATGGGAAGATTATCATCATCGTTCCCATCTTCCAGATCACATAGAAGATTTTTCAAATGAACTTAATCACCCTTCAGTTGTTGATTTTCTTTTGAATTTTGTTTTTATAGATACAGTAGATTCCGAGTGAAACTTGTCAAATATCGAAGAAATTATTTCTATCAATATTTCAACCAAACCTAAAGTTGTAGAAAACATTCATGTTGTAAAATCATCTTCTCCATTAGAACTTGATATTTACTATGCTCTCTTTCGTGAATTCCGAGATAAATTTGCATGGCCATATGAGGAGATGCCAGGTATTGACTCTAGTATAGTTGAACATGAAATTAATATGTATCCTGATGTCAAACCAGTGCGATAACACCTCCATCCTATTCATCCAAAGAAGGCAGTTGCCATTAAAACAGAAGTTCAAAAAATTTTGCATGTTGGTTTCATATACCCTGTTCCTCTTACTGATTGGGTTTCCGATATTGTTCCTATCATGAAGAAACAAGGGACAATATGCGTGTGTTTCAATTATAGGGAAATTAATCAGGCTTGTCCAAAAGGAAATTATCCCACTCCCTTTATCGACCAGATTATTGATGAATGTGCCGGATGTGAAATATTTTCATTTATGGATGGTTTTTCTGGCTATAATCAAATCAATATCCACCCAGAGGACCAATCTAAAACTGCTTTTATTTGTCCATGGGGCACATTTTCTTACAAGAAACTCCCATTTAGTTTGAAGAATGTAGGGGCAACTTTTCAGAGGGACATGAACTATGCCTTCCATGACATCAAACATATTGTTCAACCATACCTTGATGATTTACCTGCTCATTCACGAAAGTGGACTGATCACCCGTAGCATTTGGGAGCTATATTTTTATGGTGATGACACTACAAATATGACTCAATCCACACAAATGTGTGTTTTGTGTTGGTTCTGGTCATTTTCTTGGTTTCATAGTGTCTAAGGAAGGAATTCGACTCAACCCTCTCAAGGTTCAGGAAATTCTTGACTTGCCTCCACCTTCCAATCTACTATAGTTAAAGAGACTCCAAGGGAAGGCTAACTTTATGAGGAGGTTCATTCCCAATTATGTTGAAATGGCTAGAAGATTTACTCATCTTTTGAAAAAGGGGATACCCTTCCATTGGGATCAGGTTGTGCAAGCTTCCTTTGATGCTCTTAAAGATACCTTGATTAGACACTCATTAATGTATTCCCCGAATTATCAAAATGACTACTTCTTGTATCTCGCTGCTGCAGATACAACCATTGGAATTTTTTTAGTCCAAGAAGTAGATGGGATTGAACATCCGATATATTGTTTTAGTCACAATCTCAATGATATAGAAGTTAAGTACTCTTACGTCAAAAAGCTAGCTCTAGCCATTGTTCAAGATGTACAGAGATTTCGCCACTATATCCTACTCCGAAAGACCACTATCATTTTGGATTGCAACCTTATGACATATATTTTGTCACGTCAATTTTTGGGGGACAAATACTCAAAATGGATTGTCATTTTGCAAGAATTTGATTTGGAATTCATCAAATCGAAATCCAATAAATCTCTACTTTTCGCCGAGCTTCTTTGTGACCTTCCCTCGAATACCATTGATTCAACATCAGAACCATCAATTTTGGATGAGTCTATGTTCCTAATTTCGTCATTAGACCTGTGCTACAGAGATATATTGAATTATCTCTAGACCCAAACTTTCTGGCCCGATACTTCTCACTCACAAGAGCAGTGTATCCAATACCAAGCCAAAGATTATCTTATCATTGGCGACACTCTTTACTGTCATGGTATCGATACGATTTTATGGAGGTGCCTCACACATGATGAAGCTAAGAAATTTTTGAATGATTGCCTTTCAGGTGCTTCTAGTGGATACTTATCTGGTTATGCTACTGCACAAAGGATTCTCTGTGCTCGTTACTTCTGGCCTACCATATTCAAAGATTGCATTATTTTTGTCAGAAGCTGTCATGCATGTGAGATCTATTACTATAAATCTAGGTTTCTACCTGCACCACTACATCTTGTTGTCGTTGTTGGACCATTCGCCAAATGGGGCATTGACTCCATGACATGCAACCCTCACTCAGCCGGGGGGGGGGCATGGGTACATTATAGTCGTTGTTGACTATTTCACAAAATGGGCCGAGGCGATGCCTACATTAAACAATGGTGGTGAGACAGCTGCACTTTACTTTTTCAACCATGTGGTTGCCCAGTTTGGTGTACCATAGGCTATAATTACAGATCATGGGTCACATTTTTGCAATCACATGATGACTGAGTTAATTGCCAAGTTAGGACTTTCACATGATAGTTCTACTCCTTATTATCCATAAACTAATGGACAAGTTAAGGCCATCAACAAAGTCCTTAAGAGAATTCTTCAAAGAATGATAGGGGTTCATAAACAAAACTGGAATTTAATCCTATACTCTGCTTTGTGGGCATCCCGAACCTCAGTAAGGAATGTAACTGGATTCACACCCTTCCAATTGGTGTATGGTTTGGAGGTAATCTTGTTGATACAATGTGAAATTTCATCTCTTAAACTCACAATTTACCTGTTACCTAACACTTCTAATGAAGAAGCGCGTTTCTTAGAACTCATCCATCTGGATGAAACTTGTCATGAAGCCACATCAGCTAACGAAGCACATAAGAAAGGAATAAATGCACAATATGACTAAAATATCAAGCCTCATATTTTCTCAGAAGGAGATCTGGTCTTATTTTATGATCAAGAAGCTGATAAACTAGGAGCAGGAAAATTTGAGCCACTATGGATGGGCCCTTATATTGTCAAGCGTGTTTTGGAAAAAGGTGCCTACGAGTTGGTAGATTATGATGGAATTCCATTGTCACAGCCCCGAAATAGGTTGTATCTCAAACGTTACTATACTTAATTGAGTGTAGTAAAATCATTGTATATATGCATGATTTCATGTGTGTGTGTCAGTGTGTCTTTTATATTTTTTATGTGGTTAAGTAATTTTCTTTGCATTTGTTGGAGATGTCGGAATCTTTGGAAGCGTTTGTTGGTTACGCTGTTGGTACTAGTCATAGTATGCAGAACCTATCTTCTGCAGCATGGGCCATTTTCGCTCCAAGTGGCGAGTTAGTGATTTTTCAAGGGATTTATATCAGTCGTTATGCAAAAAATATCACTGAGTATAGTGCATTGATCAAACTTCTCTCTGATGCCATTTCACTTGGCATTTGCTGAATCATCATTAGGCTATAATCACAACTCATCATACTACAAGTTACAAGTGTCTATACCGTCTGAAACTAAACTATTCCTCATATGTTCCTTAGAGTTCATCTTTTGGAAAGACATTTTGAGTAGATTCAATATCAACATATTTCCAGAAACTTTAACACATTAACTGATTCATTAGCGAATTATGTGTTAAACAGACATTTGCGACACATATAAAAGTGAATTTTTCAATTCACATCATTATTTGAATAGGATTGCACATAACCATATATAAGAACTCTGAAAGTAAAATAAATAGATGTTTTAAAGTTTTTACAAAATTTGTGTCCAAGACACGTTTGGTCATCTAACCTAAAAACTCAAAATGCATACAAAAATAATCCTAAATAGACCTAGTGATGCTCATGATAATAGGTCACAACCTGAGCTATCATACACAATAGCCTCATCTAACAACTAGGAACACCAATAATATGGCATTGCAACCTCACAGGTAACTCATTGATTTGGATATCCGGAATACCTAGGGTTAACCCCTATACATGATCCTGCAACTCTGCCAGTGTCTCAGTCAAATCCAAATCCTAGAGAACTGTTCTCCCAACATTTCTCCATGCTGGTCGACCTCCCTCCTGTTGTTGTCCCATAGGTCAAATAGTACCAACATATATATTCATGAGAATGATTTTAGTTTAGTCTTGGAAACATAAAAAACACAAAATCATGTAGAAACTTAAAAATCAAAAACATTTGGTCAAAAACAATTTACCTATAGCACCCCATTGAGTGCCCACTAGTAAACTCAACTCTAGATCTACATGAAAATCCATCCCTGCGTATCGATGCTCCTCCATGAAAATGTGTTTTCGATCAAGCCAACTGAAGAATGCAATAGAAAATGTGATTGATGACTGACCAACATGTCTAGCCATCAATTCGACCCACCTCTACATCTGTGGATCTCTAGGACCAGCTACACCCAATGTTACATGCTGAGGTTGCATCAATGAAATTCTCTCTAAGGTAAAAGTGATTAAGAGATATCCATAGCTAAAATTCTTCGTCTTACCACTCTTTACCTTTGTTATCTGCTCTTTCAGTGAAGAAAGTATGACCTCACACCAGTTGAATACGGTTAGCTCAAGATGCTCAAGAGCATACTGCATGTATGATCTGTTCACTAGATGAAGTGTCACACTGCCTACTTTGTGATGGTGAAAAGGATTGTTCTCAAAGTAAAATCATGTACATCCTTGATGTTTATTTTCTCATCCTTGCTAGGTTGTGTACCTAGCTGACAAAACTCTCGAATATAGTCCCTCACCGATTCACCTCCATGGGCAAATCCTAAAAGAGAAATGGGGGCACCATGTCTCAATAACCTAGTAAGAAAGTAAACATCATTGATCATAATAGGGACCAATTTGTCCCTTATGTGAAAAGTCTGATTTGTTGGATCCCATACATGAACTAAGAATTGTGATAGTTCTAATTGTTCCCTCATCCCGGACAACCTAAAGTATTTGATCAACCCACTATTTCTAAGGACCTCAATAGTACCCAGATCATTTAGGGAAACCATGTCTTGCTCTTCATGCTCTCTTTCTTGCCAAGTAATGGACATTCTGATATGATGAAAGCCTAAAATCAAACCATAAGCTTATTTAGGATCCATTTCATGTAGAAAACTAGAGAAATTTTGGGCCAAACAGGTGAAAGAAATTTGTGAAACTTGCCCAGCATAGCCTAAGCAAGGAGATAGTGCACTGCAGAGTAGCTACCCTTCTATTTGGGTGCTCTGTAGTGCATTTTTCAATGTGGAAGGTTGTGCTGATCCCAGGGAAAAATATGCTAACCCTAGTGACCCTAAAAACCCAAAAAAAATTGCCTGAAATTGTAAAAGAATGACATGAAAAGAAAGAGAAGTGTTATATCTTATACATGGTCCGGATGGCATGAGAAATGATCCATATAATCTCTTGCAATCAACTACTGAAGATTGAGGTAAAAGACTGGTTCAGAGCACAAACTGAATGGTAAATATCAAATGGTGAAAATGACATGGTAAATTCTTGTCTTATGTTTATTTCATGATCATTAAATGAATAAAATTTAGTATTTACCTATTTTTACCAATGAAACAGGTATGTTTGATCCGTTTGGTGTTGCTTTGAAAACATTTACAGCTGACTTACTGAATTTGATGTGCACGATCGTGAATTGTACTTTGACCACAGAGCATACTTTTATCTCTTTTTTTAGCTCTGTTAAACATCGAAAAAGGAACCCCCTTGGAGTCCTCTTTAAGCTCTTTTTAGACTCTCGAAATATGAAAATATTGCCAAGCACTTGTCCTTTTCATCTCATTAATGGATTGGAAATGACATCTACTCAGTATAATTTTAACCCTTTTGCAAACTGGGATAGATTCTTTACGAAAAAGGAATACGTTGATCGAACATGGTCAATAGGTTCTCTCTTGTATTATTTTACATTTTTTCGGACTTGAGAGACAAATCTGTGAAAAGGAACTTGTGGAGTTTTCTTTTTGTCCCTTTTCAAACTCTCTAAACATGAAAAGGACCAAGTTGTCATTGTTGTTAAACTCGTTAAAACATCAAATAGCGACAAACTTGTCCATCATGACAAGACCAAGCTTCACCTTCACTAGACTCGTTAAAACATCACATAGCGATGGATTCACTCGAAGGGTGGAATTATACAACAAGCATACTATATCCTCCTCAAGCTTGATTAAAAATAAAGAGGTAATGGTCAGCAATGACTGGGGAAAATTAGGAAAAGGGCTAAACCACTTTATGGCAGTAGGTTGCTCTTAAACATGACACTTTCACTTTATCTCTATGACTACTTATCTTGGGTTATCTGCTTGATGGTTATCATACCATCCATTACTTTGGTTTTGGGTCAATGCTGCCAATTTATTCAGTGTCACTGAAATTTTCAAGAGAAGTCACTCAGTTAAATTCATCCTTTGCAATACTCATAAACCTTCATTTTCATGATCACCACTCCTGAACCTTGTGTCGCTAGTCACATTTTGTCTCCAAAAATCATTACACTCGTTTTGTGTCATTGATGTGGGATACGTCAAGGCCCTTATGTGACGAGTCACTTCTTATCAACATGAACACATTATCCAAGAAGTTGACTTAGAAACACCCTTTCAGTGCCTTGGGGTTTGCATACATCAATGGCAAGTTTCTTGCTTTTTGCGATAGGTTGACATCATTGGCCTTCAACCAAAAGACTTTGTATCATGTTCAACATCAAAACATCCATTCACACCATGCAGAATGTACTACAGTACCTTGAGGATCATTATCATTATCGGTGATTCCTCCCGCGTCTGTTAACGGCTTACATCATTGGCTGGTAATCAGACTGTGTCTTCCCATGTTCGACTTCAAATCACATATTCACATGGTTAGAGTCGTACTTGAGCGAATGATTAAACGATATAAAAGACACCGGATCTAGTTTCACCCATCTGGGCTGCGATTTCAGGAGAGTACTAAATCATCTGTATGATGGCTTTACACTGATGGTCGTCCCATCATGGGTCTATATCTGTAGACAACTATATATGTACATGCAATGAAAGTTTATACGTTGAGCATTGGTATGCCTTCCCTTAGCAATTCATTAAAAATCCAAAATATCATGATATTATGTATTGTAATTGATGTAAGTCACCATATTCTTCAGAACCTCCTCATCACATCGTAAGGCATATCACTCAACATTATCATTTTCGACTTCATGCTTTAGGGGGGAATTGTTACAGGTCTATTTGGGCACATCACTCCCACCATTCAGATCAATACTTTTAGTGCTCATCAAAGCCTAATTTTGTTGCTACATGCCCTAGACAAGTCATCACATTGAATGCCAACATTCGTGAGAGTTTCCTAGCCTAAAGGCATCCTGAAATGACTCCTTGAGGGACCAGCATGGCCTTGGTCAGCGTTAAGTGTGCTGCAGAGAACTTAGGCCCATTCAATCTTGCTTTGCAGATCACCTAGCCCCACTTTTACTTGCGCTGGGTGAGATTGAGCGAAATATTCATAGGGTTCTGCGAATATTCTTCCATTCTAGACCATTATAGAAAATTTCCACCTCTTATCCTCTCATATGAGCTCGAAATTGGATAGGGAATGAATCAAATAATATCCTATCGTCTCATCCCTTCCTCCATGGAAACTAACTCTCAAATTGGAATGCCATTCAATGCCCAATTTACGACAAATCCACCTCCATTTCTCTATAAATTAAGCACTCATCATAGTGATCAGGGGCTGGACTTTGAGAATTTGTAAGGAGATACTGTTGGTTTTAGGTTTGAGATTGTAAGAAAGTATTGTTATGCTGCCAGAGTTTTGTGATTTTGGTGTAATGAAGGATGGAACTCAAGTTGGATGAGTGACATGGGATCAAACTTCTTGGTTGTAACTCTTCCTTCTACTTAATAAAGTTGTTTACACCTTTTCCCATATTCTTGTCTTTATGTATGATGATTATATGTGTAAATTCTTTCGATTCCATTTTCTTATAGTAGATAGATCTCTTGCTTTGATTGGTTTTTGTCCTCTGTTTATGATTGCAGATACTTATCGAGCGGATTCAGTTCGATCAGGAGCGAAGGGAGCTATTCAAAGGAGACAAAGGGAAGTGAAAGATAACAGGTAGGTCTGTTGTCTTATTTATCTTCTATATAAAAAGGTTAAACTCTTTAAATTTGTTGTTATAGGTGTAGCTACTCACCTAGGGAAATTGTATTTATTCGTAGATGAAAAATTCCACATAACAGGCCACAGGGCATGTCATTGGTCAGATGAAGATCCTTGGAGGTATTGCTAGAACTCCTCTAGGCTCAATGAACCAGTCATCATGGCTATGGAATGGAAAGCAACATTGCAGACAACAACGGTACAGTAAGAAACAACAATAGTAGCAGTGATCAACAAACTGGCACAAGACAAAGGAAAGAGGAAGATTTCCGAGAGTGTGAAGGCTAAGAAAAGCTACAATTTCAAAGAAGATCCACTTGTTGAGAGAGTAGCTTTGGAGCTATATGCAAAGAGGCGATAACATGAAAGGACAATAGCACAGAGAAAGAGGGAGAAGAAAACACTAGAAGAAGTAAAGAGGAAGTTGCAGGAGACGGATATGAAGCCGAAAGCAGAAGAAGACCTCATGAGGAGAGAAAGGGAAGGAAGGCAGAAATAGGAACAGGAATAAGGACAAGATGCACTAATAAAGAAAACTACGGAGATATAGGTTGAGATAGTAGAGCAGCCAAAAAATGATGAATAGGGTGAGCAGGTGCAAGTTCGGGAACTTGCTCAGTAGGTTAAGTAGTTGGTTGATGCAATAGGCATGGAGATGGAATAGGAGCTAGAGGACCAAGACATCATTCTCATGCTGATGGCATTGAAGGTTGTACCACAATCTTTGCTAGCTCCAAAACCACAACCAGTCCCGAGCGAGCATGGAGAACTTGTTCTCCTTGATGATGATCGAGAGACAAATGTGTATAATCATGAATTTGATGAGACACAATAGAGGATTGTATAGGTAACAAGAAATAATATGCCAGATGATCATACATCACCTGTGCACACAAATGAAAGGGTGATTATACCAAATGTTAGAAGACATCTAGTTTCCATGGTCGAGGCTTCTAAGGCTTATACAAAAGCCACAAGTTCAATGGTCAATTTCTTGATAGCAAAAAATGATCGAATGGTGAACAACTTGTAAGAGTTCAGGAAAAGAACAAAGCATTCTGCATGATCCACCATGATAGATATGAAGAAGGAAATAGTGGCAAAGATATCAACTTTGGAGGCCACCATGCGGATGGTGTATAGAAGATTTGTCACCATGCACAAAGCAGTTGTCCATCTATACAACTTTCAGGAGCAGTACATGCACACAACCCAAACTCTCAAAGACATTCACACTGCTATTGGACATGTGCAAGGATGGACAATGAGATACAAGGGAGCCCTGCTTTACTTGCACAAAAGAATAAAGCCAGAGGCTGAGCTAGACCAACCACTGATTCGGATGTAGATATAGAACTATGAGAAGTTGGCCCTACAAATCACTAGCATTGAGGCTTCCTATGGATGGTTGTTCAAGAGTTTAGATGTCATAGTGCGGACACATAAGATCCCTTCCATCGAAACCCTCACCCAGGCCATGAGGAAGAACCAAGTAATGTTGGATGTTGAAAAGTACATAAAGACGTTGATGCACATAGCCACCATCAATGACTTGCAGCTCAATGTAGAGAGCATGAAAAGGTACATCAGTGGTCCAGCCAGACTCAGGACAATGTTGTGCATGCTTCAGGATGAGTTGGACATAGGTTTCAGAGCCATATCCCGGGAGACTATGGAGGCAAGATTCTGCTTCGACAAAGATGTCATCAAACAGTATTGGGACCAATATTAGCTTGGTATCAGTTCTCCACCAAAGATCATTGTGACGAGGTTCCCGAGTTTGTCTTTCCCCAAGACCTTGAGTGATGTTGTTTCTCTTGTTAGGTTGACTCAAGACTATTTTTTCCCACGTGGGTATATGTGGAAATCATATTATTGTAAGTATGTTGTAACTGAACTTTAAAGTGTCACTAGTGGAATGTGAACAATCACTGGTTTAATGTGAAGAGTCATGAGGGTAGTCCAAGAGTCAAAGGGGAATGTCAAGGGTCACCCAACACTTTCCTATATATAGAACCTCATAACTCATATTACAGGATTTTGGGAGCCAATAGTTTGGCTAGGAATTGCTTAAAGAAGGCTTAGACAGTATTGTGACGAGCCTTTTCTTCTCCACAATGTAGAGTGAGTACATCTCTTTGGAGGAGAAGGCAATATTGACTGTAATGTTCTGCTATTGGGGCTAGTGGTTGTCAATGGTGTATGTATGGATGGAACTTTCACTTAATAATATAGAATAGAGCCAACACGTTTTCATGCATATGTTGTTATTTTAGTTGGACTATTCTTGTTTCTTTAGAAATTTATGTTATTTAACTTATGAATTTGTGTACGAACTACATTGTATGCAATTGTATGAATCTTGTTGTAATCGTGTTGTTGGTTAAGCCATCACCTTGGATTGTGGACTACTCATCTTCCAACCTATGATTTCATTTTGCTCATGTGTTCCTTTCAGGTTTTGTATTATTATAGGCTTCTAAGGGACCCACATTGTTTTCCCCTTAGTGTTTTAGAAACCCCATGCATCTCTATTGACTCGCCGCAAGGTCACACACTTGCTTCTGACAAATATATCACACTTATCTATGTGTGTTATCGTAGTCAAAGAATTGCTTTACTACCCACTAATGGGACTCCTACTCCAAACTGTCCAAGGTCTAGTTGGGACTTCTTACCAGGGAGATCCCCTAACATGTTGGCAGATCCAGCACCATAAACCTTTTTGGCACCACAAGGAGGGAAATATGAGAATATTAGTCATCAAAGTTTGTTTTTAATCTTTGCACATTCTTCATGAATCACATTAGAATTAATCCTTCGACATGTCTATCCCACGGATGTGATTTTGAAGTGTCAGAGGATGTCCTTAATGACTTGTCATGTAACACATATGGTGGTGAAGGAGGAGCAACTTTTATTAGTCATGAAGTTTCTTTCATGGGCTTTAGTGAAACGAATGGAATCCATGAGGATAACATTTCTTGCTCATTGTTCACATTCATGTTCTGAGGGCATGCACTGTAATGGCGTGTCAGATTTCCCGTAACCTCCATTCACCCTTATGATAAGCTGACCGGAGAGTTGGCCCATGCTTTCTATCATTACGATCATAAAATCACTTCATAAAAAAATTCTACAATTACGGAAAGCACCTGGTGAATCCCTTATGTGATTTTGGAAATGCTTCCAAAATATCTCTTTTCAAATCCCAGAATATGAAATTGATTGGAAATTTCTTCATGAAATATTTCAGTATCTTCTTCACATATCTGAAAATTGACATGTGTTAGAATCATTTGAATCCCTTCTATCATACCTCAGTGTCAGAGCTTCCAAATATAAGACGGAAAAGCTTGTTGTCACAAGTGACACTCCATCTCCTTCTCATCAAACATCTCTAGATCCAGAGCGTGAGGTGGAGAAGCTGCAAACCCATATGTTGAACTTTCATATCCTCCCACCCCACCCACTCTAGATATCTATGCAAATTTGGCTTTCCATCCTGTTGGTTGTCACATGAACTTGTTCTCTCAACCTCCATCCTCTCGTTTTATTGATCCTCCGGATTATAATGTGTTGTGTTCTCCCGCTCCAGTCTCCACATTTGTTGTTCACAAGGATCAAGTTGTTGACGGGGTTGGTGTTGAAAAGCCAACTTACACCGTCATTTATGATGAGTATGTGTGGTAATCTGAAGAAGAACATGTGGTCAAGGATGACCTCCTTTCATCTGTGCCTCATCTTATTTTTCCTGAAACCTTTCGTGATTCTTTCATTTGTAATTTGTCTTGTGAAAAATCATTCCTGGTTGTTTCTACTTTCGATCATTCACAAAACACACTGGATGTCAGTTTTTCATTGCATTGCAGAGAGGAAATACCTTTCTTTCTAAATCCTCCCAATCTATCATATTTTCTTTCCAAAAACTCAAAGGGTGAACATTCTTTTTTCTCATCAACCCCTCTATATGATTCATCAGATCATGAGGATTTTCATGAACATCTCGAATTTTTTGATTGTGGTTGTCATGATCTCTTTACTTCTTCAGTAGATCACGATGTTGATTCATTCATTTTTTATCTTTATACACCACCAGTCTTTGACGATCTACCTGATGATGAAGTGGAAACCCCTCAAGATGTCGAGGCACTTTAGCCTAAGTCTATGGCTATGTCAGGTCCTCACTATCTTGAGGTCAGTTCCACTTCCTATCAGAGATCTGTTGGAAAAACCCAAGCTCCTCATCACTCTCATGTTTGCATTAAAGATCAATATCATCCACACATTTCACATCCTCCACAATCACATGACCACATTGCTCATGAATTGGAGGAATCATACAAAATGAGAATTCTTGCTAAGTGAAAGTTGTCTTCCTTTTTCGTGTTTTCTCAGTCATCACACTCAAAAGAGTGTACATTCTCATCATCTATGCACATTGTGTTGCAACATAATGGTACGTCTGCAAAGTGTTTGTCTTGCGCTTTTTCTCTTTTCTTTTATGTGTACACTTTTAAACTTCGAGCATGTTGGTCGTCATTTTATTATCTTTTTTGTCCGCTGATTTACTTAAACATATTTCTAGTCAACTATGCCTTCACCAACATGGGCTGACCAATGCACCAGTCGCTGCATTGGAAATGTCACTTTACGTGAGTAGGCCCATCCACTGTTTAGTTTAGGAGTAGGAGTAGTGTTTGATTTCTTGTTTTCTTTTCTTTTTTGCTTTCATTTCTTGCTTTTTTTTCTTTGATTTACTTATGTCCTTTGCTTGTTTGTGTTGTTGCTTGTTATGCACCTGTAGGTTTAGCTTCACATGAAACCATGTTTAGCTCTTGACACAAGAAAGGAAAATTACAAGAGGACTTGTAAAACTATCAACAATTGGTTATCTATTGTCGTCTCTCTTTATGAAGAGATTGTTATCTTCAGTCGATGATACCCTGATGCCAAATATGTTCTCTTCAGAGTGAGTTTTGGTGAAAACACAATGCTTGCACTTTTAACTGGTATCGCCTACTCTAATCAGTTTTTCTATATTCAGTTAACCCTTGTCATATCAGTTAAGTAGAATAAGGTGAAGGGGAAAACCTTAAGAATTATGTTAGAGGTATATATAACATACTGAAGGGACAACCTCTTCTGCTCTCAATAAGTCGGGATCCCTCTTCTGACTCACAAGAATAAATAAGTGCCTTTGCAAAATTCTCAGGAAAAAAAAAATGGTGAAAGAAGAGAAATGCTTCCTACGTAGAGAGGTAATGCAAGTAACTCCGTCGGGGTACTGACTAGGCTTGCTAACAGCGGAGCGATGCTTGTGTTCCTGCGTGACTTCGTCGGGGTACTATCCAGGCCTACTAGTAGCAAAGCAACACCAAAGATTAAACTAAAACTTTGATAGTTATATTACTTGTGCATCAATATACCCCTCTTCACCAATCGAAAGAACTCAGTTGACTTAGCTTGGTTTATGTGTTGACCGATGAAGGGAATGGTGGGGACTATATCTTTAATTCAAGCTAGTGAGGAAACCATGACAATCAAAGAATCAAACAATACTTCCGAAGGAGTTAAACTTGCTTTACACAAAACAAGGTATGTACATAGAGCTAGAATTCTACCAGTGTTTTGCCAATGTTGTAGTGGCTACAACCACAGTCGAAAATTTTTCCTTCACTTTGTTTTGGAGCCTCCCTCCTCAAATCTTAGTAGCATGTCTTGCACTAGTTAAGTACTTTTGTTTCATTCAATTTTATCTTTCACTTTGCAACTTGTGTTAGATTACTTGTTCTTCTAACCAACCATAACTCAACCTGTGACTTGGTTCACATCTTCTTCTTACGTTGTCTTGGTAAACTGTGCAATCCTAGATGGTAACCAAACTTTCTCTCAGGAATTGCGCAGAGCATCCTGACAATCAACCCTTCTCTCCAAAAATTCACAGAGTAGTTTGGTAGACAACCTTGCTAAGATAAATTGTGCAGAACATCTAGACAGTGGGCTTTAGCTCAGAAATTCTGTAGAACCAGCTGATAGCTTGTCTTTGGCTGGAAAATTACACAAATCATGAGAGGTAACTAGAGCCACTTAGCCCAGGAATTGTGTAGAAGCATTCCATCAGCTGTTATTTGATGCATGTGGTGGAAAGTTGCCCAGTTCCCTCTAGAACTACGCAATCTTCCCATTCATTCATGGAAGCCTTTCCCGAAAATAAGAAGTTAAAAAGAAAAAATCAAAAAGCGAAAATCATCCCTAAAAAATAGGGATCTATTTTTAGCACTCAAAGTTACATGCAAGCTAATTTTAGAAACTTCCCACCACTTTTCACTTTTTCCTAGATTTTTGGCATGTGCATCATAAATGGTGAATCTACCAAATCTATTTAAACGATGCCCAAAAGATCATTCTATAAATTCTATCTTGGAGCTCTAGCATTCCCAAGGCATTTAGGAACCTTCGGCATAGTCGACACAACTTTTTCGGGTAAGTTTTGCTTTTCAAGTCTTTTGTTGCTTTTATTGCCTTGGCTTGTGTGAGTGTTGTTTTGTATGTTTACTGAACAAACACTGACGTTTTTTTTTTTTTTTTTTTAACTCTAGAAGTGGTGTTTCAAGTTTTAAATTGTCTTTCTCAAGTGTCGCATGCATAACATTGTTTTTTGCACTAATGGTCATCGTTACAGCAACCCTCTCCACCAGCTTTGTTGTTCGTCTGTTTGACTAATTCCTACATTGGTTTTGATTGCATCCATGATCATTCACTCCTATCTGCACCATCCTTAATTCATGCCTTCAGATCTACTTGTTGGGTCTTGAAATTGTTATTCACTTCCATTACACTTTCACTATCATGTCCATTATATCACCTCCATTTCACCTTCATTTCACTACCATGTCATTACATTCATCTCAGTTTCATCATTATTGGGTCACATTTATGTTTTTCCAAACTTTATTAATTATTAGCATTTTTAAGTGAATTTGTGGTTAAAAATTAGAAAATAATGTGCATATGCTTATACCTAACAAGTGGGATGAGATTGTTGACATGTGTAGGTCAAAAGGAAGCTTCTAGAAGACCTTTATGTGGCATCCTAAGGCCAAATTCGAATTTGAGTGGAGAGGATCATGGGATCATGAGGATATGTGTCACATTTCCTATTTGTATTGAAACTCTAAGAAGACATGTGTCTTATCATTTCCTATTTTGATTATAACTCTAGAGGTATAGGGAGAGATTCATGGACTCTCATTAATGAGATGACTTCTCATCTTTTTGTATAAATAGGAGATCTCTCTCCTTCATTTGAAGAGCTTTGTAAACTTTGTTAGCTCAACTTGTCATTACTTTGTACTTTGTAATTTTAAAGAATTTGAATAAAGCTTCAAAGTTCCTAATATGGAAGGAGATGTGAAGTAGGAGATGTCATGGAGCATATTGGAATGTAAGGTAGAGTAGACTTTATTTTGTAGTTCTGCTTTGATTTCATTCAAGTATGTCATTTTATTTTTATGATTGTTTTTAAGTTTAATAGTTTAGATTTCCCATTCATGCAAGTTTAATTCATGCAAGTGTGTTCAACTAGTTGATTATAGATCTATCTAACTATGTAATCTATGCTTAACAAAATAGTCCAAGAAAGTAGTCCTCCTATTTTCCAATTGGTGCTTGGAGCATTAGAGCACACAGTAGATTTGATGTTAGTTTAATAACTCATGTTGTAAGTGAATATTTCTGAAAGCCCTTTCAGTTGATGGTTCATCTTAAAACTAAGTGGTGAAGTATTTCATTTATGAATGAGTCTTTCTCTACATTTTTATGTTTACTTTTTCTTAGAACAATGAAGTATTGGATCCCTCCAAATGCTATCACAAGGAGGTACTTCTCCAAAATTGTATAGCAGAGTGATAAAACACTTCATTTTGCTGTTATAGTAAATTAGTTGCAATTTCACTTTCAGTCTTAGTCTTTCATTTAAATTTCATTTTCAGTTTTAGAACAATGAAGTATGAAGTCCCTCAAAATGCTATCACAAGGAGGTAGTTCTCCCAAAATTGTATAGCAGAGTGATAAAACACTTCATTTAGTTGTTATCATTTTTTCTTTCATTTCATAGACATTTTGCCGGCTAGATTAATTTAACTATTCAAAGTTTTGATTTGTTTTTATCTAATGTTCATTTGTTTTTTTCCCTTCTTTAGAAATTAGATTTTAACATTAAAAGTCATTATATTTAGTTGTCCATTAACATTTAGAGATTTACATCTAGAAGCATAGCTTTTCTTTCTTAGATTAATTTCCTTAAGCATAAGAAATAAAACCCCCAAAAACAACATAAACAATAAAACAACGAAGTAAGAAAAATGTTAACTATGCACATATAGTGCACCACACTTCATCAGTTTACGATACCCAGATTGATAATTTGTGTAGAGCAATTTAGGACACTGAATTGACTATACATTTTGGTGTTGTTGCCAGGGAAGTGTAATTAGGAGACCTTATTTCTTACATCTAAAAAAAATAAAAAAAATTTCTCGAGTATGCTCTCCTCTTGCACTTTGTGTGATCTGGAGGATCAGAAAAATAATTTTTATGTTAAAAAAAATAAAATTCATCATTTCATTTGATTCAATGAAAAACTTTAATTTCAATAAATTGTTTTGTTCAATATATATATATATATATATAATATTAATAACAAATCATTTTTAAAAAAAAATTATTGTTTTGTTTAATGAAATATATATGTATATTTTTAATTTTTTTGAAAGTATAACATATAATTTTATTAACAAATCAATTAAAAAAAAAAAAAAAAAAAAAAAAAACCAACGAATAATACATATCACCACTGCAGCCGAGGAGAAGGTCCATAAAACATTGCCCACACGAAGAGAGAAAAAACCGTAAAAAAAATAAAGCTATATGAAGAATCTCTTGCACGTTTTCAAGGAGGGTCGCCATACATATACCCATTGTATGGGTTGGGTGAACTACCTCAGAGATTTGCACATCTTAGTGCTGTCTATGGAGGTTGCTCGTGCAATTTGTGTAATGAGCCACCCCATCCCAAACACAAATGACTCCCAATCAGTACAGATAATTATGCCTCAGAAGCAACTTGGACGCAAGTCTGACATGTATGTATTTTGTTGTTCTTATTCACATAATGTTGCTCCCAAAGGGAAGTACATTGCTTTTGTTTCGGCTGAGGCAGAAACAGATCAACCAGAGGTAGAATTGCAATCGGGAATAGCTCTTCTTGGACCTGTTGATGAGATGTTCTTTGAAACATATGATGAAATAGTCCACCAGTGCGCCTGCTAATCCATACACCATTTCCAGAAAACGCAAGTGTTCAGATCACCGAGAGCCTTACTTGTAGAGGCTATATCACCAAGAACACACCATTGGTTGGTTCATCTACTGGTGCTATTGTCTATGCTATGATTGCATCTGGAGAAAATTCAAAATTGATTTTTTTTACAGAAGACATAATTGACAGAAAACGCAGAACTAAAAAAATGTCAAATTTTAAACGCAAATTCCAGCCAAATGAAAATGAATTTAGAAAAACCCAAACATGGCTTTTTTCAGGAAGAGGGTCAATTAGATAACCCAAAAACAGTTTTGATAATTTCACAACATTTTGGGAGCATTTTCCGGTTCTTTGAAGCCCCATTTGGCATGTTGCGTGAGGAAAAAATGAATTTCATTAAATAAACAGAGCACTGTTTGAACACGGCACGTTCCAGGAAGAAAAATTCAAATTAAAGACTAATCATGTTGTGGCATTCAATCCATATGTAAAATCTAAGAGTCCAATTTGATTTAGACTGATTACACCACGCCTTCCATCTTCAATTCCAAATGGTCTAATGATGCAATCTCTGTTTTTGACTCGTGCTTAACCGGACTTCTCCCGCACACCTGTCAAACGGTTTTTCGTGCATACAAACACTTTGTGACCTTGTACAAACAGTGACTATGTTTTCATATCCTCTGTGTATAATAATCACTCAAGTTGTCTTTCACCACGTTACATGTTTGAAGAACCGAAGAAAAGCGAGAAAATATCTATTTCATCTTCTCTGGGTAAAAGTTCTGGTGCTGATTTTGGTCAGGGTGGATTAAATTGGTTGAAATTTGAGCTTTTATGGAGGGACTTCTTTAGATTCATTAACAAGAAATATGCTTTAGCTAATAAAATACAAGATGCTTCACTAGCCACAACTTGTATAGGTGCTTTTGTTGTCCAGTAGAGTTTCGATGGTGTCAGAGTATTCTGATACTAAATGATTGTTTCTTTCAAATGCAAGTTTCTATATAATATGAAATTATGCCAGCAATGTCATTAATCATAACTATGTATCTCATGTCAAAAACATGTATCTATTTACATTTGTTGTGGTAGATTATATTAGAATGAACAGATCAATAGGACAAACAATTAACACAGTTAAGTTCATTTATTAGATCTGTTCAACTCCTATAGTTTTTCATCCTAGTGGTATCAATAGCTTGATACTTCTACCATGTTATACTATGGAGAAGCATTCTGGATTCTTTAGGGCTCTTGATTGCATGCACTTTTAATGGTGTTATTATACTGGATTATGATATTAAAAAAAAAAAAATTGAATCAATGAAATAAGTAGACTATTTACTCACTTTTCTGAAAGGTATTGATTAAGTTTGGACTAATGATGAAAAATGGATAGTTAACTTTCTGTTCAAAATTTTTAGCTACAGAAACTGTGCGCATTCTGCAGCTAAAGCCATTCCACAGCTAAACATCAATTCTGCAGCTGAAAAACCTTACTATTCAAATCAGTCTAACTTTCTCATAAGAAATCGGAATTTGATGATTCTAGTGTCGTTGGAAAGATATCGACGAGATCTACACAATGATAAATCCAATATTAGAGTTTGAAACAGTCAAGAATGAAGAAATTTCTCAAAAGATATAACAGTTAACTTGAGGAACTATTTCCGAAGCAGGTATAAATTCTTTTGGTTTTCCTTTGTGAACTTGTTTCATTAATACGAATTCTTAGTTTTGTGTGTAAATATCATAACTAGAGAGATTGATCACCTCTCTCTTTTGATAGTCTTACATTCCATTGCAGAAGAAGTATTAGTTTTTTTGCACGTCCTCGGAGGAAGGACAAATCACTACAAGTGAATAGTGTCTCTCTTAGAGACCAATTTGTTTCATAAGAGGATGATCAACAACAAAGAAGAAACATCAATGCATGAGCACATGCTAATGAAAAATCAGATCGAAGCACTTGCAAAACTTTTAGATACTATTGTCTCCATTACATCCATACTTCATAATAAACCATTCACCTCATTTCCCTTCATATTTTCCATTTACATTCACATACACTTTCCATTATTTTTTGTCCACTCATAACCCACAAATAAAAGAAAGCGGCTCAATTACATGCTTATTGCCCATTTCCATCTCCCATTTTCATTTTCCCTTTCCTATCATTTTCATTTCGAAAATAAACCCTGCTTCAATACAAATTATTGAGTCCATAGTCCTTTGAGTCTAAATTCCTTGCAAAAACACCTTGAGGCTTGCATTCCTTAATGGCAAGTTCTCATGCCGACAAACAATGGGAATACATTAATGTCCCTTGTTCATCAGATCTTCTAGGTGACTCAACATCAGCAAATTTATTCGTACCTAGCAAGATGTGTTTGGGCATCTTGACTCTCATTGTCATCAATGGTGAGAGTTCTCGTGTTGACTAGTGGCATCCATTAATGGCCACTAAGTCAACAATTTCCTGCTATGTTTGACATTAGAACATCTATTCACATAGTAGGAATTGTGCTAATGAGTTTTGAAGACATGAAGATTATTATTTTCAGCATTTTGGAGTAGATTCAGTAAGTTTTAGTAGAAGCAATAAAAAGTCATCTTGACTCTTTTATCCATGACTCTTTTTGTCCAGCCACTTGAAGAATATTATGATCAGAATTTTGTAGCCACCACACATACAACTCATCCATTTCCAAAGGGTAAGTTAAGGTACATCATTTTCTAACTTTTTACCATAGAATTCCATAAAAAGCTAGAATGATAATTGTTGGAAAATCATTTCTCTTCCTCATTTCATAAAATTGCCAATACCATCAGTTTGGCGGGGGGGAATACATTCATATTCATATCTTTTCATGTTCCTATCATATTCAGAAGCCCACATACTTCCAAAATATATTAACTATTACATTATTATTATGAGCATACAATGGCTTTTCAAAAGTGCTTAAAGGATAATTGGATACAAACATAATCACGGTTGTCACACAAGAACCAACCATGATGCAATCCAATAAAGATATACTTTACAACAACAATTAAATTATCATTATGCAAAGTTTGAAGATCAAAATAGAATGCAACAACAAAATATGGTTGTAACACAAGAACCAACCATGTTGCAATTCAAGTAAAACACTTTGCAGAAGTATGAAGTTATCAAATGATATCATGCAAAGTTAAGCCAAAGCTCAAGGATCAAAAGAATTAATGTAATATATATTGCATGAGGACATGCAATAGCTTTAGTTGGGGGGTATGTTGGGTCTTGAAATTGTCATTCACTTCCATTACACTTTCACTATCATGTCCATTATATCACCTCCATTTCACCTTCATTTCACTACCATGTCACTACATTCATCTCACTTTCATCATTATTGGGTCACATTTATGTTTTTCCAAACTTTATTAATTCTTAACATTTTTAAGTGAATTTGTGGTTAAAAATTAGAAAATAATGTGCATATGCTTATACCTAACAAGTGGGATGAGATTGTTGACATGTTTATGTCAAAAGGAAGCTTGTAGAAGACCTTTATGTGGCATCCTAAAGCCAAATTCGAATTTGAGTGGAGAGGAACATGGGATCATGAGGATATGTGTCACATTTCCTATTTGTATTGAAACTCTAAGAAGACATGTATCTTATGATTTCCTATTTTGATTATAAATCTAGAGGTATAGGGAGAGATTCATGGACTCTCATTAATGAGATGACTTCTCATCTTTTTGTATAATTAGGAGATCTCTCTCCTTCATTTGAAGAGCTTTGTAAACTTTGTTAGCTCAAATTGTCATTACTTTGTACTTTGTAATTTTGAAGAATTTGAAAAAAATTTCGAAGTTCCCAACATGGAAGGAGATGTGAAGTAGGAGATGTCATAGAGCATATTAGAATGTGAGGTAGAGTAGATTTTATTTTGTAGTTTTGCTTTGATTTCATTCAAGTATGTCATTTTATTTTTATGATTGTTTTCAAGTTTAATAGTTTAGATTTCCCATTCATGCAAGGTTAATTCATGTATGTGTGTTCAACCGATTGATTGTAGATCTATCTAACTATGTAATCTATGCTTAACAAAATAGTCCAAGAAAGTAGTCCTCCTATTTTCCAATTGGTGCTTGGAGCATTAGAGCACACAGTAGATTTGATGTTAGTTTAATAACTCATGTTGTAAGTGAATATTTCTGAAAGCCCTTTTAGTTGATTGTTCATCTTAAAACTAAGTGTTGAAGTATTTCATTTATGAATGAGTCTTTCTCTACATTTTTATGTTTAGTTTTTCTTAGAACAATGAAATATTGGATCTCTCCAAATGCCATCACAAGGAGGTAGTTCTCCCAAAATTATATAGCAAATTGATAAAACACTTCCTTTAGCTGTTATAGTAGATTAGTTGCAATTTCACTTTCAGTATTAGTCTTTCATTCAAATTTCGTTTTCAGTTTTAGAATAATGAAGTATGGAGTCCCTCAAAATGCTACCACAAGGAGGTAGTTCTTCCAAAATTGTATAGCAGAGTAATAAAACACTTCATTTAGCTGTTATCATTTTTTCTTTCATTTCATAGACATTTTGCCAGCTAGATTAATCTAACTGTTCAAAGTTTTGATTTGTTTTTATCTAATGTTCATTTCTTTTTTTCCCTTTTTTAGAAATTAGATTTTAACATTAAAAGTCATTAGATTTAGTTGTCCATTAACATTTAAAGATTTTCATACAGAAGCATAACTTTTCTTTCTTAGATTAATTTCCTTAAGCATAAGAAACAAAAGCCCCCAAAAACAACATAAACTATAAAACAATGAAGTAAGAAAAAGGTTAACTAAGCATATATAGTGCACCACACTTCATCAGTTTACGATACCTGAATTGATAATTTATGTAGAGCAATTTAGGACACTAAATTAACTAGACATTACTCATTTTCAAGTTTCCCTTGAGCAGATCTGGGTTGCCTTGGCTCATATATTGCTTTGCCTTGCATGCACTGCGCATTCCTGAAACTCAAGGCTCTTCCTTCGCTCTAGGAATTGTGTGTAGGTTGCCTGTCACTAGCCTCTAGCTATGGTCTATACAGTTCTGGAAGACAGTGCCAATTCTTTAGTTGAATTTTCTAAGTTTATCCATTAGAAAATTAATTTGTATTCTACTGGTTTATTTCTTCTACTTGTTTAAATTTGAACAAGTTATTTAATTCATTTAAATACAGAAATAAACACAATACAATCACAACATCTACATATCATCAACTGAAATAGAACAAGCACGCAAGTGGAACCGTTATTTTTGGACAAATGTCCCTAGGAAAACCCAATGCGAGAAAATCAGTGCACAGAGGATTATATTATTATGCAGTTTATCTAAGTACAACTAGGTGCCTAACTAGCCCATGTGACAGAGAAAAATACACAACAATAATACCTCTATATCCTGAAACAAGTATTCAGAAAACCTGTCCCATGAAACCCTCTCTACCATAATTGAAGTTTAGTGCTGGCCCTTTTGGCTTCTACGTCAGCGTTCTACTGACCTGCATCAACCCTAGGACCCTCTGCGTGAGCCCTCTGAGGCACTACACAGCCTATGGGACCCTCTGTGTCACTCTAGCAACCTATGCATGGATGACACAGTACCTCTGGCATCTGTGTTGTCTCTGTTGGGCGCTGCATAGCCTGGACTGGCTCCTGCTCTCACTCTCTTTGCTTCTACATCGGTCTCTCATTATTGTCTCTACCTCTCTACCTTGTACTCACTGCCCCGTTACTAATCACTGATTAAACTCTGCTTAGCAACCCTACTCTAGAAAAATGAATGACTAATCACTTTAGTGTGTTCTCCAACTGACCCTCATGCCTCTTCTTATACTTTTCTTGTTGGTCCTTCAATGGCTGAGATTAAATCTCTAATCAACAACTAAGATTAGGTTTGTCTTGATCCATGACTTTTGGAACCTTCTAACCCAGTTTTATATTAATACACATTAATATTTTATTTTTCCTAAGTTTAGACTTATGAACTCCATTAAAAATATTAATTATTTTAATATTTTCCAAACCGGGTACGATATGTTCAAACCATTTCTGGGTCTTGAATATATCATGAGCTTTAGCCTCACCACTAATTTTCATGGTTAGAGTACATTTGATGATACCCCAAATCAACACTCCCCCTTAGTGGGGATTGTGCTCTAGTAATACTCCTCACTCAGTATCACACTGATTATCCGGCACCAGTACCTCTGTGGATTCTAGGCCTCCCTGCCCAACATCCTTTGCACTATTGCATCCTATATGCATTCCATGGCTCTGCCACTACCAATGTTACATCTCTACGACAGCTCCCTCTACATGCATGTTGTTGCTGGCCCATCCTCCCAATAATGCATCCGCACTGCATCCCCTTCTCATCATCCTGCATCGTGCTACTGCATACTGCTACTTCACTGTAACTTAGTTATGGAGAAGTAAGTAACTGATCCACCCAACTTTTGACATCCCTGTCAGCTAGAAATACTCCCAGTGTTGAAGCTCCCTCTGTCGCTAACAAGTGCTCCCTCTACTGACCTCTGCACTGCTGCAAAAACTCCCTGCATCTCGCACAGTTGCACACCTCTTTGTGCCATCTTGCACTCGTGCAACACTCTTGTGCCTCTCGCACTATTGCATCCTGCTAGCCTTGCCTTGCCCCGGGAACTCTTGCACTTTAGCACTCCCCGCCGCTTCATCCACATTCATCTCTACCGATGTCTGCCAATCCCCCTACTCCTCTTCGGGGCTCTCGTAGCAAGGTATAATACAAGAGGTTGGGTACCTCAAGGATCCTGCCCCTCATTGCCTGTATTCCTCCTAACTACAGCTCAATGTCTCCCCACTTCTTCTCAAGTGGCACATGAGTACTCATGGCACAATCATCATCCTCCTCGACTTCTTTCTCTGTCATCATTGGTGTTGCCTTCAAGTTAGAAGCCTCTCCCTTACTCTTCTTCCTCGAACATTGATTCGCATAGTGACCCAATTCCCCACAATGGAAGCACTTGACCTTGGAGAGGTCCTTCTTCTTCCTCTTCTCCTGCTTTCCCGCAGATGCTAGAGCCGCATCCTCTTCCTCCTCCTTCTTGATCCTGACCCCTTTTCCACTAATTCCCACCTTGGTCAGCCGTCTGATCTCTTCTTGATGAAGAGCCACCCACAATTCTTCCCAATTTGGGAGACTCATCCTACCCAGTATGCTCTAGACAAATGTATACCAATCCTCGAAGACTGTGTTAAGTGTGGTCCTTACCATAAACTCCTGATCCGGGATGGTCCCTATGGAAGTTAAGTTGTCACGGATCTCCTTCAACCAACCGATGAAGACATCTATCTTCTCTCCCTTCTGCATCTGGTATGACCTTAGCTGATTCTCCAGGAGCATTTTCCTCTGCACGGAAGTATGCTGGTACAATATCTTCAAGGTGTCCCACATCTCCTTTATTTTTTCCTTCTCGGCAATATCTAGGACCACATGATCCCTGACTCCATCAAGGATGATACATATTTCCTTAGCCATTGCCTCCTCGTACCTTTCATTAGCTACTGGGTCAACTAGGATAGCCATCACTCTCAAGGCAAAGACTTGATATGATGTCTTTCTAGAATGGACAAGATCCTGGCCTTCTAGACCATAAAGTTTGACACTTCGCCCAGACTATTCTGATCTCTCAACCCATTCACGACCATCTCGCTACTCTTCTATCGACTCCTCCAAGTCTCTCTACTTCCCGCCTGGAAGTTCTCGGTTCAACTCCTGCTGATTCTCTCTACTTCCCATCTGGAAGTTCTCTTTTGGACTCCCTCGGAGTCCCAATTTCCCTCCTAGAAATCCTTCTTCCAATTGTTAAGTTTCTCCTCTCTCATCATTTGTGCAATTGCAACACTGATTTGGATTCCTTGGCTAGAAATCGACCTCTGCAGGAACTCCCTCTACCTTGGTCTTGTTTTGTTAGGTATTGTTTTAACCATAGTACCCCACCATCTTTTCTCCCATAAATTGCCCACATCTTCCTTTTCCCCAGCAACTGAAGGATTGAGCCTCTTGGCTCTACGCAATCCCGACACGAGCAAATCAGCTCCCCTAGCCAACTACATCAGCCCTCTTGCCCTCTATATGGTTTGCGTGAGCCTCTCTCTACCCTCCTCAGCCTTTGCACTAGCCTCTCCCGGCATCTATGTGGTTCTGTGTGAGCCTCTCTCTGCCCTCCTTAGCCTCTGCGCTGGCCTCTCCCTGGCCTAGACTGATGATGCAATCCCTCTGCGTCAATGCTTCCTCTGTTGTTTCTGCAAGGATCAACTACTATAACTCAGGACAACTAATTCTGCTGGGAATGCTCTACTCAACTAATGCCTTAAGTTCTCCTTTGATTTGCAACCACCCTCTGATACCATGTTGAATTTTATAAGTCTATCCGTTAGAAAATTAATTTGTATTATGTTCATTTATTTCTTCTACTTGCTTGAATTTGAACAAGTTATTTAATTCATTTAGGTACTAAATTAAACACAATACAATCACAACATCTAGAGCTCATCAATTGAAAGAAAACAAGCACACAAGTGACACCATTATTTTTGGACAAATGTCCCCAGTAAAACCCAATGCAGTCAAACCGATGCAGCTATTAATAGGATTATATTATTATGCAGTTGTTGACAATGCTGGACCCACCGACATGTCAAGAGGATCTCCCCGATAAGAAGTCCCAGTTAGACCCCAGACCGTTTGGTGTAGGAGTCCCAGCAGTGGGTCGTAAGGTAATGCCTTGACTACAATGTCGCACAGAGGCAAGTAGGATAACTCTATCAGTAGCAAGGGTGTGACTATTGCAGTGAGTCAAGGAAGATGTATGAGAGGTTATAACACAAAAGGGGGAGAAAAGGGTGAAGGTGTGTTCCAGGTTGAAAGGGATTAGTCCCAACTCTGTTAGGAACACACAACACAAAATGACATATACATCTTCTGGTGGAGCAATCCACTCAGATGCGGTAGTCACAACATATAAGGTAAGATAACACGTACAACACTCACAGATCAGTCCGAACGAGTGCAATAGTTGTTACAGGAAGGTTTGTGTGAAAGGCCTATTTAGTATCCAACAGAGAAGTTGACATGAATGGTGACAACATTAACAACATATACAACACATTTGCAACAAGATTCATATAATTGCATGTGAATAATTTTATACACAAATACGTAAGTTAAACAACATATATCATTAAAGAAACCGAGCAGTCCAACTACAATAACAACATATGCATGAAAATGTGTTGCCTCTTATTATATAAAAGCGTAAGTTCCAATCATACAATACATCCATGTAAACCTACTAGCTCCATTAATGAAATGTCACAACCACATCTGCCTGCTCCTCCAAAGAGATGTACTAGATTCATGCAGTGGAGAAGCCAAGCCGAGTTACAATACTATCCAAACCTTCTTCAAGATAGTCTTAGTAGAAGCTTGGCTGACTAAAAGCCTATACAATGAGTCATGAGGGACTATTTATAGCAAAGGGTGGGGTGACCCTTGACATTCCCCTTTGTGATAGTTCAACTACCCTCATGACTCTTCACCTACTCTATGAGTGTTACCTCCAACTATTGACACTTGACTTACAATTGACACGACTCAACATTACAATGCACATGTACTCATGTGAGACAACATTGCTTGAGCAAGCCTTGCAAGACATCACTGACACTCGGTCTGTTGTGATGAGACCAACTCTTTGACATGCTTGTGATGGTGAAGGTGGTGAGCTGATGCCAAGCTTAGTCATCCATAATGGTATGCATGCACCTCATGATGACATCTTGTTGAAGCGAACTCTTGCCTCCGTTGCAACCGATGCATTGGTTCAGCCCCTTCATCCAACTCATCTGCTAACATGCACATGGTATTCTTTGGTATGGTTGAACATATAACACACTGATGCATAGTGTCTATGCTGATATTCAAGTGTGTGCTGGTGGTCATGCACATCAACTTGCCAAAGTACATGTTCAGCCCTAGTTGGACTTGCTTCTTGTCTTCGCCTTGGTTAGTGTGTTTAATGGGTTGGCTTGCATGCGTGCACTCAACGACATGCATGCTACTGAATCCATTTCATGCAATCAACAATACTGCTCACCATGTCTGTTGTGTGTCAACTGCTAGGATGGATCCTTAACTTGTACGAGTGAAGTTTCATTCATGAGTGCATGTTGCGCCCATTGTTGTTCCTGTTACTATTGCAAATTGTTCATCTGTTTTTGTAGCTTCATCTACTTTAGCACATGCAACTCCTTCTTTGTTCCATCTTCTGCCTTCACACGATCTTCATGTCGCGCCATCATTTCATATCCAGAGTCTCCAAAGTTGCTTTCATCATTAATGGACATGCTTGAGCTTGCAACCTTGTTCCACCTCCATGTTGTCAACAACCCTCCTCTTACATTCGTTGCATTTGGTATCTTAAGCTACTATTCATGATGTTGCTCGCTATGATGCTACTACTACCATATCTTTATGTCCTTGTCTACGAACAACTTGATGTCTTCATTGGTAGGAAATTCCATGGACACTTGATCGACTGCATCTCCAAGTGTGCTTTGAACAGTGTCTTCGTCTCTGCTCTCCTAGAAACCATTGTACCTGTACTACTGAGAGGTAGATGAACACATGGGATACCTGGGGACATGGAAACACTCATGGCAAGCAATCTGTTAGTTAAAAACCAAAATGAACATGAGAACTGACTTGCAACATACTTGGGTGCATGATCATGAAGGTTGCGCAATTTCAGCCCGGAGTTCGGGACACCGACTACCAAGACTGCACAAGGCACAATCTGGGCTGTTGGGAGACTGTATGACTACGAGAACTACACAATGCACAGTCCAATCTATCTATTGACTGTTGGGATTGCGTAATGCGCAATTCTAGCTAGGAAGGATTGCTGGCCTAGGGACAGATTTGCACAATTTCTTGGGCCAAGAAGCCACTGTCCTCCAAAAATATGCAAAATAGTCTTGGAGGCCAAATTTTGGGTAGGAATATGAAAATTTGGAGAGGAAGGTGAGCCTTCCTTCCCTAGATTGTGTAATGCAGCCTTGGTGAAGGCAGAGTCTCGACCAAGGTTGGCCCGACTCACCCGTAATAAAGAATGGTATCAAAGCCAAGTTGCATCTTGTTTGAGCATATCTCTTTGAGTTCATTGATATCTTGAATAGGTCTGTAATCCGTTATGCCGCATGGATGGCGCTTGAAGACGTTGAAAGACTTGGATGTAGAACTTGAACTTTTGTTCTAAGAGGAAGCTACAAAACCAGCTCTATTTGCGATCATATTTCCAGTGATAATTGGTATTTACTTTCGAGATTCACAGTACTCTGTTTCGCGCAAGTTATTTTTAATCCGCTGCATATATCTATCACTCTGTATAAGTTTCATATTATGGATTCTCGTCCTTCTACTAGTTCTCATCATGAATTTGGTGATAAATCATTTGAAGAAATTTTAAAGGAACATGAAGATGCAGATATTGAAAGACAAAATTCTGTTACACATGCATCTGTTATACAAGAAAAGTCTGTTAATTTATTTTATGAACTTGTTCCTTCTAGATCTTGGTCTCTTCCAAAGATAGATCCAAAAATTGTTTATAAGAATTTAGGATTACTGGACACTATCTAGTTTTGGAGATATAAGGTGAAAGAGGAAGTCCTGCAAACTACCTCTAACAATACTATCCTTTATTCTTTAAACATTATCAACCAAGCTGAATTTGACGTTGCCCGAAAAGCAGGTTATAATTTCGCCCACTTTGGACATGTCCAAGTGGGAATTCAACCTCTACACAGGAAAGGACAAGATGTGGCCTTCTTTTCCTGTATATTTGATCGACAATGGAGAGCTTTTCCAAAAGCTCTCATTGATGGTTGCCAAGGTACTCTTGCCTATGGCCCTGCATCATGGTCATGTGTCCTTGACTTTTCCATATCCCTGTCAGATCCCAATGCAATCAATTCTCTTATGCTTAGATTGCAGACACATGGATATGATGACTTTGATGATGATAGCAAAAATATTCCCATCTGGTGGTCCTCTGTGGTAAAACTTTGCAAAAAAACTACTCCTTCAGTTATTAAATCTGTTTCCTCATAGTCAGAATTCACAACATTAATCACTCATGATTATGGAATGAATCTCATAGCACTGCAGATGATTCCCAAAGCTACCTTAAAACCCCCTGTAGAGTGGGTTACAAAATGGGAATCTATTAGAAAACCTACCAGATCATCACCTGTAAATTCCTCCACAATTTTTACTTCTAAAGATGGAAATGTTCATACCATCTTCCCAGAGTCACGATCTGAGCATGGTGGACCATCTATATCCATTTCCAACTCTGTACATACTATGCCTCACATTTACTCAGTAGACCCCGCATTTTTAGAATCAATTAAAACTCTAGTTATGAATCATGGTGCCTCATCTAGCAACCCTTTAGTTGTTGTTTGTGACCATCCTCACTGTTCCAAAACATACTGTTAGTTTTCTTCACAGCCACCTACCCCGCATGGAGATAATCAAGAAGACAAAAATAGGATAAACATGATTACTTTTATACAAGATAAAAGTAAATCTAAAGAGGGCTATACCAAAACTTGTCTCTTCAATATTCATGAAGAAATAATAATACAATCAGTACAGCAGAATACTCATAATGGCCTAGGATTTAATGATGGATCTGAAATCCCATCATACAGGAAAAATCCTATGAATAAAATTCGAAATAGTGTGGAAATTCCTTCAGATAATGAGATCATTGCATTCTTGAAGATCTTTAAAGGAATTAGTCTGTACGATCCAGATGATATGTGGAAGAAGAAAATGTTCAATTGGGACATTTTCACACACAAGTCAGAAAACAAATATGTTGAAGAACTGAATCTTATTCCCAAAGCTGAAAAGAAAGGTTTCAATAAACAAAAGAATGAGGAATGGAGAAATTGGATGAAATCTAATAACTAGTGGATTTCTTTTTATGAATGGTATTACCCTTCCTCGAATTAGATAGAAGAATCCTTAAGAAAGCAGTTCAAAAATTAGGCAAAACAAAAAAGGATTCTTGATGTTGATAATTTCATTAAAGGAAATATGGAATCTAATGCTGTCGTAATTCCATCTCCTTTAGTAAGTCCTGACTTTTCTCCAAAAATATAGAAAATGCTGTCTAAACCAAACCTGCCCAAAAATCTGCAGGTCATAAGGATAAAAGGATAAAAATTGGTGAAAGAAATTTGCAGCAGTCTGCAAATAAACATGATTAGATCTGGTTCCCCTCCAAAACACAAATGGGAACTTTTTGATGGACAGATCTATCAAACAGAAAATGATTTTCCACCATGGAAAAACTTTGTTATCAGACAATAGGATGGAAAAATTTATAAACTGTCTCCAGTTCAAACAGAAGATTCAACCAAAGAATCTGTCTTAGCTACAAACTGGACGAACCTTTCTCTTTCTAGTTTGGAAAAAATTCTAAGAACACAACATAAGTCTATTGAGGACATGAATAATACTCTAAAAGAAATGATGATTAGAATGCTTTAGAAACATGAATTTGCTACTATATGCTTAAATGAGAATGTCAAGGCTATTGCAGAAAATGATAAACATATAGCTGAAAGCCTAGATAACCTCAAGTTATCCACAGAAAAGAAAATTCAAGATGTAACAATTATCCGAGGAGAATTTGTTAAGGTTGATTCTAGCCTTGACATACTCAAGAGGCAAGTCTCGAATGTCTCTATTTCTGTTGATTCACTCAAAAAGAGACATCCTTTAGATTCATACACATATGCCACTCTTTTTAGTGAACCTCACTCTCAAATGACTTATACTATTTCATCCTCTGTCTCTAGTCTCATAAGACAGCTAGCATAGATTGAGTTTCCAAAACCAGGGATTTCATATTCTTATGCACCTTTTGCTGCACCTAGTTTCTTTGGCCATCTAAAGCCAAATCCCTGTGTTTCTTCAAAAATAGATCCATCAGCTAGCTCTTATTTCACATAATGGATAAAGGAAAATGCTTCAGATGATGAAGAATACAAAGAAGAAAATAAATGGTATGAAAACTTAGAAGAAGACAAAGAGATAGGATTGAACACACTTGAAATAAACAATGATGAGCCTTCACTAGAAAGTCTTGAGGAATTTGTATAGAATTTTTCTATTCAAGATAAAGTTCATTTAATATTCCAAATGAAGAAGCAGTTCATGCAACTACTTCTAGGTCCACATGGAATTCCACTTGGTCCCCTGCTCCAGACAGAAGGGATATGATGAAATTCGAGTATCACAAAGATTAGTCAGCGTCCTCGACATATTATTGGAATATTGACAACTGCACAGAAGAAGAAGTATTATCGGTCATGCACTCCATTTTAGTATGCTACAGGACCTATCTAGCTGATGATATTGGACCCATAAATTCTACAAGAAGAATCATTGGTGGGTTTGAAGGATCTTTAGATTCTTGGCTGAAAGCAGAAACGATCAAAGATCCCCTATTGCTGACTAATTGAGAGAATTCACAGGTAAAGAATGCCAACGGAAGTACTTACATGGATCCGTTTACCTCACTTCCAGTAAACAATATGATTGGTTGTTTACTTTATGGCGTTACTGTTAACTTTATTGGCTTCCCACAGATAAATAATGATATGACTGATATTACTCTTGTTGCTATGAAACTTCATAATATGAAGCATTTTGATGAATACTTTAATGAGTTCTTGCATAGATTGCATACTTTGTCACTAGAATTCATTCTTGAACCCAAATGGAAGGAAATATTTGTTTCATCATTACCATTATGGGTGTCAACAGCAATATTCAGAAAATTGCCAGGAAGCATTGGTGACTACAAATTTGGAGTAATTAGGCAGGTAGTCAAAGCCATAATTATTGAACTTTTCTCCCAATTGAAGATAGCCAGAGCAGCCATGAATCCAAAGAAGCCGCATGGTTACCAGCAACTGTGTAAGTAATGGCACCTTTCTGCTCCAAAAAATTTAGAGGGGAGAGATGTGCGTGCTTACAGGAAAAATAAGCATGCAACAAATAATTTTTCAGGCAAAAAGATCATCCACCAAAAGAATCCGAAAGATTAGAAACAGACATAGCTATTTACAAGAAAAAGGAAGTTCAATGTTACCACTACAACAAAAAAGGACACATTTCTGCAAACTTTCCAGATTTGGGGAAGGAAAAAAAAAGAAACCAAAGAAAGGTAAGAAGAAACTGTTTTGCAAAAATAAATATGGTAAAGTAAATTGTTTAAATCTTCCTAATAGTTGTGAGGAAATAACAAGTGAAGAAGAATCAGATTACATCAATAAATTTAATTCTGATTCTAAGACTTCTGACTCAGAAGAAGAATATTGCAATGATCCACATTGTGCAGAATGCTTCAAAGATAATTGTAAATACAGTGACCTAGATGTCTGCCAGTGTCATTCCTTGAATATGATGAAGAATGGCGAATATGATGAATAGGCTAGAAATCTTTTCACGCAAATGATGGCAGCAACAAACCCACAATTAAAAGATATGTATAAAGAGTTGTTAATCAATCACTTAAATTCTAAGACAACCAAGCAAAGCAATCCTAAATGAAGATATGTTCCTCCAGCTTCTCTTTTCTCAGTAGAAGCCTTGACCAGGCAATTTCGGTAGGAAGATTTTGGAGAAGATCTTCCCCAGACTTTGCCCAGTATCCATCAGGCAATAAAAGATCTAAGGAAGACAATAAAAGAAAATAGAAGGCTTTGTATTGAAAGTCACCAAGATTTCCAACTCAGGAAAATGAAAGCAGAACAACCTTCAACTTCTGTACAGACACAAAATTGTACATTCCATCAGAAACCCTTTCCAGGTATACAGATTCAAGAACCCAACATTGATGAAGAGAATGATGATGAAAGGGTAGGATTAGGTTGCAATCAGATTAATGGAGATGTAATGTATTGCATCAAATTAAAAGTCAGAATTGGTTCCAAAGTGGAATACTGGAAACTCCTTATGGATATTGGTTCAAGATTAAATATTGTAAATAATACAGTAGTTGATACTCATCTTAGAAGGCCAACTACTTGTCCAAAGGTTACAACAGCCAGTGGAGATATCATCACTACTTCAGAGGTTCCAATTGATATTTTCCTAACTGATTCGATTGGAATAAATGTGGTTTACCAAATTGTTACAGGGATGGATTACACAGTGTAATTAGGAACACCTTTCTTCCAGAATTTCCAAAAGCATGGACCGAAATTTGATCAGCAAATAATGAGATATGGTTATTTTCTTGAACTGGAAGGTAAAGAGCTGTTTTATCCTTTTATAAATTCCAGCTCACCAATAGAATTAGAAGGATCGAACAACTAGAAACCTTACTGTCAAAAATGGAAAAGAAGAAGGAGATTTTAAAAATTGATGAAAACATTGAACAAGGAAAGTTTGATAGGGAGATAACCAATCTGAAAAAAAAAAAAAAAAAAAAAAAAAATTGGAATGTTGCTCTGAAGACCCAAATGCCTTTTGGCATGTGCATAAGCATGATGTTGAGTTACCATTGAAAAATGACTTTAGTGGTAAATTAAGAAGATCGAAAGTTGTTCCGATGAACCACGAATAGATGTTTCATTGTAAAGAAGAGATCAAGAGTCTTTTACAAAAAGTCCTAATCAGAAAAATCAAAAGTCCAATAACCTACTTTGCTTTTTATGTAAACAAACATGCAGAGGTTGCTAGAGGAAAACCAAGGTTGGTGGTAAACTACAAACCATTGAATAATCTATTGGATTATGATTCTTATCCCCTTCCAAAGCCCTCCACAATCCTAACACAAATCTCAAAATCAAACATTTTCTCAAAATTTGATTTGAAATCATGATTTTGGCAGGTAGGCATCAAGGAATCTGATAAATGGAAAACAAATTTCTTTGTTCCTAAAGGTCATTTTGAGTGGAACATAATGCCATTTGTACTCATCAATGCTCCATCAGCCTTCCAGTGCATAATGGATGTGACATTTGAAGGTATGGAGGAATTTATAAAAAAATACATTGATGATATTCTTGTACATTCTGATGATATACCATCTCATATTAAGCTTCTGAAACTATTTTTGCAGAGGATAAAATAAAAAGGGATAGTCCTCTCTGAAACTAAGATGAAATTGTTCAAAACTATGATAGATTTTCTTGGATATAATATCCAGTATGGTTCATATCAAGTAACCCAAAGAAGTCTAGATTTCATAGATAATTTTCCTGATGAAATTTTGGACAAAACACAGTTGCAAAGATTCTTAGGGAGCTTAAATTATGTCTCCAAATTTCTTCATCATTGTGCACAAGAAAGGAAATTACTGAATAAGAGATTATAGAAAGATCCCATTCCTTGGAATGAAGATTGCACAAATGCAATCAAGAAAATCAAGGATAGGATTTGCGGAATTTAGCCTCTGTGTCCGATCCAAGAACAATGGAAGAAATTAATTATGACAGATGCCAATAATATTAGATGGGGAGCTGTTCTTTGTCAAGAAGATCCAGAGGCAACATATTTGTTTCGATTGAGGTTGAGGGGTATATAGGTGCACAAGCAATATAGTCGTCGGAGTCTTAGTTTCATCTATGGTGTTTCTCCATTGCCAGTAGGCCTGGAAAGTACCCTGGTGTAGTCGCATAGGAACACAAGCATGGCCCTGCTACTAGCAAGCTTGGTCAGTACCCCGACAGAGTTACTTGCATCACCTCCCTGCATAGGAAGCCTTTCTCTTCTTTCGCCTTATTCATTTTTCATTTTTCATTTTTGACTTTTCATTTTTTCATTTTTCATTGTGCATAACACTTATTCATTTCAGAGGTAGAAGAGGGATCCCAACTTATTGAGAGAAGAAGAGGTTTTTCCATCAGAGAAATAATTTATTATAGCTTTGATGTGCCTATTAAGGTTTTCCCCCTTACCTTACTCTACTTGACTGAGCTGACAAGGGTTAACCCAAAAACAATCGACTAGAGAACGTGACACTAGTTAGCGTGCAAGCATTGTGTTTACACCAAGGTTCCCTTTGAACAATATGTATTTTCCTTTGACGTATCATGGAATAAAAGTAACAAACTCATCATACAGAGGCAAGATGACAGATAGCCAAGTAGTGATAGATGTACAAGCCCTCTTGTACTTTACCCAATTCGCTTCAAGAGTCATACATGGTTTCACGCAAAACTAACCTATGAACGAAACAAGCGAATGAACTAACAATTGAAAAAGAAAAGCAATAGCAGAAGGAACAATGAAAGTGAAGCAAGTAAACAAACAAGTGAACAAACAAGAAAACAAAGCACATAAGAAAACAAGCATGCAAGCAAACAACTGAAAGAAAACACTACTCCTACTCATACACTAATGGTACCTGGGCCTGATCACGTGAAGTGATACTTCCAATGCAGCCACTGGTGCATTGGTAGACCGATGTTGGTGAAGCATTGGTCTGTGATAAACCCAGTTGTGCAAACCAGTAAACAAGAAAGATATAACAATGAAGACAACCACACTTCGTGATTCAAGGTGCCCACGGGACATAAGTGAGTGCATGTGCATGACAGGAAGTCCATAGACTTATCATGGTGCTGTGTGACACTACATGCAACTTTGAATCATAAGCACACACTTGAATCTTACATGCAAGCAAACAAAAGAAACAAAGATAACTTGCATCGTGCGCGAGTGATAGAAATGTAAGACTCCTCCAATGCATGAGAAATGGGATCGTGTAGTTGGAGTGGAGGAAGTAAAATCTGAGTGTTAGATTGATATTGAGTGCATACAGATGAGTGATGAAGATCCTTGAGTGTTTGAAAAATTTCCTAATCAAAAGAGAAACCAACCTCAGGATAGCAAGGGCCTGACATAACCATCATCTCGGGCTGAAGTGCCTCGACAGTCTGTGGGGTTTCAACTTCATTGACAGATGGATCTTCATAGACTAGTGGCTTACATGGGTTAACAACAAGTGAATCAACATCATGATCAGATGATGAGGTGAAGAGATCACGACAACCAAGATCATAAAATTCAAGATGTTGGTTGGCATCCTCATGGTTTGATGGATCACATAGAGGGGTAGATGAGGAGGAAGGATGTTCACCCTTTGTGTTTCGGAAAAAGCAGATGAAATATCAAGTGGATTTCCAATGAATGATTGGTACTATCCACTATTGGATGATGGGCTAATATATAGTGTGTCCTATGAAAGATCAACAATAAGTGCATCCATGGACGAAGACACACATGAAAAATCATGGATGGCAGGTTCACCAACGATGTTAGGAAAGAATGAAGGGGGCTCAGATGGAAGGGATTCATCCTTCACCTAGTGTTGATGCTAAAGCACCCACTCATACTCTTCATGAATGGCAGCGCATGTTGGTTGTGCAACACCAACTCCGTCAGTGGGTTGTTCCTCGTTCACAACAAGTGAAGAGTCTAGAATGGACGAACACAAGACAACATCATCCGAAGGAACACCCGGGTGCGAAGACAAAGGTCGTAGAAAAGAATGCATATGAGGACTTGAAGGACTCACAACCAAATCTGTGTGAAAATTGAGTGAATTGATGTTGGGAGGGTGTGAAGGATGAAGATGTGTGTGAGCATGATCCTCAAGATCACTGAGCAGTGGTGGATGTGTTGAATAAGAGGAAGGCGGACAGTGAGTTGAGATAGTGCCCACTTCCACATGATGTTGCATAGCTCCATCAACGAAGAATGTTGAGTGAGGCTTGATCTAAAACTTTCTCTTGGGATGGGTAGATTTCTTAAGGAAGTATTTGAACCGGTACCAAACATAAGAAAATTTCATCTAGCTCTTCAAAGCTTGAAACTGCAAATCACGAAAGCGCTACCAAAAATCAATAACAGATTCATGCGGAGCACTCTGTTTCTGTAATAGTTTCTGGTCAAAATGGTCTAGATCAAAATGATAGAACATGTCTTCAATAAGATCACAAAAGTCCTCAAATGAGTGCACAATGTCAGCCAATCGGCTGAGCAACCAACGAAATGGAGATTCATGAAGTGTGTATGCAAGCAACAAACCAACCTGTTTGTCAGAAAAATGATATTCCTCATGAATCATGGAAAGAAAGTTATCTAAGTGCTTAGGCCAGACCACTTCGCCTTCACCGTCATACGTGTGAGTGGACAAGAGATTGAAAAGCTTCCCTGAGATGGAGACATCTTCACGATGCCAAAAACACCTCGGGGGAAGAAGAGTGAAAGACTCCATGAAAGATATGCAAAGGTTAAAAACTAGATGAGAGGACACAGCTTGTCATCAAGCCCTCCTTCTAGCACCAGAAATGCTGACGATGCTGGATCAGCCAACATGTCAAGGGGATCTCCCTAGAAAGACGTCCCAATTAGACCTCAAACCATTTGGAGTAGGATTCTGAGCAGTTAGGATAACTCTGTCAGTAGCAAGTGTGTGACTGTTGCAGTGAGTCTAGGAAGATGTATGAGAGGTTCTAACACAAAAAGGGGAGAAAAGGGTGAAGGTGCTTTACAAGTTGAAATGTATCACTCCCAACTCGACTAGGAACACACAACACAAAAGGACATACACAGCTTACGACAGAGCAATCCACTTGGATGTGGTAGTCACAATATACAAGGTAAGATAACACGTACAACACTCTCAGATCAATCCAAACGGGTGCAACCATTGTTACAACAAGGTTCATGTGAAAGGTATGTCTGGTGTCCGACAGAGCAGTCGACATGGAGGTGACATCATTAACAGCATATACAACACATTTGCAACAATATTTGTATAATTGCATGTGAATTAGTTCATACACAAATACATAAGTTAAACAACATATATCATTAAAGCAACCGAGCAGTCCAACTACAATAACAACATATCCATGAAAATGTTCTGGCTCTTATTATATAAAAGTGTAAGTTTCAATCGTACACTACATCCATGTAAACCTGCTAGCCCCATTAGTGAAACGTCACACCCACATCCGCCTGCTCCTCCAAAGAGATGTACTAGCTTCGTGTAGTGGAGAAGCCAAGGCGCGTTACAATACTGTCCAAGCCTTCTTGAAGATAGTCTTAGTAGAAGCTTGGCTGACCAAAAGCCTATACAATGAGTTATGAGGGACTATTTATAGCAAAGGGTGGGGTGACCCATGACATTCCCCTTTGTAACAGTTCAACTACCCTCATGACTCTTCACCTACTCTATGATTGTTACGTCCAACTATTGACACTTGACTTACACTTGACATGACTCAACATTACAATGCACATGTACTCATGTGAGACAACATGGCTTGAGCAAGCCTTGAAAGACATCACTGACACTCAGTCTGATGTGATGAGACCAACTCTTTGACATGCTTGTGATGGTGAAGGTGGTGAGCTGATGCCAAGCTTGGTCGTCCATGATGGTGTGCATGCACCTCATGGTGACATCTTGCTGAAGCGAACTCTTGCCTCAATTGCAACTGGTGCATTGGTTCGGCCCCTTCATCCAAGTCATCTTCTAACATGCGCATGGTCTTGGGTATGGTTGAAGTGGCAACACACTAATGCATGGTGTCCGTGATGATCTTCACGTGTGTGTTGGTGGTCATGCACATCAACTTGCTGAAGTCCATGTTTAGCCCCAGTTGGATGTGCTTCTTGTCTTCACCTTGGTGAGTGTGTTGAATGGGTTGGATTGCATGCATGCGCTCAACGACATGGATGTTGCTGAATCCCTTGCATGCAATCAACAACACTACTCACCATGTCTACTCTATGTTAGCTGTTGGGATGGATCCTTAAATTGTACAGGCGCAATTTCATTCATGAGTGCATGTTGCACCCACTGTTGTTCCTATTCCTATTCCTGTTGCAACTCATTTTTTTTTCTGTGTAGCTTCATGTCCTTCCAGAGTTTTTGCTTGAGCACATGCAAATCCTTCTTTTTTCCAACTTCTGCCTTTGCACGATCTTCATGTCTCTTCACCACTTCATAGTTGGAGTCTCCAAAGTTTCTTTAATCATCAATGGACCTTCTTGAGCTTGCAACCTTGTTCCACCTCCGTGTTCTCAACAACCCTCCCCTTGCATTTGTTGCATTTGGTACGTAGTCTTTAGCTGTTGTTCATGATTTTGCTCGTTATGATGCTACTGCTGCCATATCTTGATGTCCTTATCTACAAACAACTTGATGTCTTCGTGGGTAGGAAAGACCATGGACACTTGATCGACTGCATCCCCAAGTGTGCTCTGAATGGTGTCTTCATCTCTGCTATCCTAGAAACCATTGTACCTATACTGTTGAGAGGCAAATGAACACCTGGGATACTTGGAGACTTGGCAACACTCATGGCAAGCAATCTGTCAGGCAAAACCTAAAAATGAACATGAGAACCGACTTGCAACATACTTGGGTGCATGATCATGAAGGTTATGTAGTTTTGGTCGGGAGGTCAGGAGATCGACTGCCAAGACTGCACAAGGCACAGTCTGGGTTGTTGGGAGACTGTTTGACTGCTGGAACTCCGCACTGCACAGTCCATTCTAGATGCTGACTGTTGGGATTCTGCAATGTGCAATTCCAATTGGGAAGGACTCCTAGCCTAGGGATAGATTTGCACAATTTCTTGGGCCAACCAGCCATTATCCTCCAGAAATGCGCAAAACAGTCCTGGAGGCCAGTGTTGGGTAGGAATGCACAAATCTGGAGAGGAAGGTGAGCCTTCCTTCCCCAGATTGCACAATGCAGCCTTGGTGAAGGTAGAGTCCGGGCCAAAGTTGGCCTGATTCACTGATGGGAAACTGAAAGAAACTAAGGCAGTAAATGCATGGCGACATTAAGTGATAAAAAAAGTGATTGATAGTGCATGCAAAATATGAATGATAGATTCAACAAATAGATCAACATGCATGTGGGTGAGGAAGTTCGTTGGTTGGGCGAACGTTCATGCAAAATAGTTTCATGCATGTGACAGTGGTGAGATAGCAAAGAAAACTAAAACATAGATAGGACAAGCTAGTATATATGTAAATGACAACAAGTGTTCAAAGAAGTCAAGCAAACAATACTCCCACAAGAAAAAACACAAAAAGGGACAGAAATGCAGCACAAGGCATGGGAAGCGGGCTTACTCCAAAACAGCTGAGCTAAATGTGCCAACTACTCCTAGATGTGATGTGAGATCTCAGAGCTACAAGGTTGATGTGAGGAATGAGCTCTGAAGCATCCAGTTGATGAGTTTTGATAACATCAAGGTTGTGATGGGCATACCACGAATCTAGGAGAAGCGACACTTGGTGGGAGGTTTCGAAATTTCTCCTTGCATGTAACCTCCAACTGCTAAACATAGGTCCCTAAAACAAGGGATGCCTTTTCATGCTACCTTGGGAGAAGAAGCCCATGCATGCAAGTCTATTTTTCTCAATCCCAGAGGGAACCAGTCAACTCAGCTAAACATGCAAGAGACTGTTCGACTGCTGGAGAAAACATGCACATTTCTGGCTGGGAGTTGGGCTAGTTGCCTAGGAGGTTTGCGCAATTTCTAGGTAGAGCAATTGACTCCTGCCTAGATTTGCTCAAATTTTGGGCTGAGCAGCCTTGCTAAGGAAATTTGCGCAAGTCCTACTAGGAGTGTTGGTAGGCAGGATTGTGCAATCCTGGAGCCCAGCAGGCTAACAAAGAGAATTGTGAAATTTCTAGAGGGAAGGCTAGTTGCCCTCCAGAAATGCACAATTTTCAAAGGGAAGCTACTCAGCCTATAGCTGGACCAAGTCCGGGTGAACAACCTATGAGGGGAATGGATCAAGCTGTGACTGATTAGCTGCCTTTGTGCAAGCAAGACACTGAAGCTTGTGAACTTGACGAAGCAAGGCAAGTTACTGTGAAGGTTGGAAGGGAGGCTCTAAAATGAGGCTAATGCAAAATTTTGGAGGTTGGTTGTAGTTGCTACACCAGCAGTCTATTTGACTACAAATTAGTGCCTAAGCACCTCACCCAATAGAGAAAAATACACGACAACAATACCTCTATATTCGGAACTAGGTATTTAGAAAACCTGTACCACGAAACCCTCTACAGCACAACTAAAGCTTAGTTCTAGCCCTTCTGGCCTATGATTCCACCTTCTGCTGACCCACGTCAACCCCAGGACCCTCTTTGTCAGTCCTCTAAGGCACTGTGCAGCCTCTCGGACCCTTTGCATCACTCCAGTGGCCTCTGCATGGATGATGCAGTCCCTCTAGCCTCTGCGCTGTCTCTACTAGGCTCTGTGTAGCGTGGACTGGTTGCTACTCTCGCTCTTCCTGCTTCTGTGCTAGTCTCTTAGTATTGTCTCTACCTCTCTGCCTCGTACTCACTGCCCCTCACTGCTAATCATTGATGCAACTTTTCTTAGCGACCCCACTCTAACAAAATGAATGACTTATCACTTTGGTGTGTTCTCCAACTGACCTTCAAGTCTCTTCTTATACTTTTCTCGTTGGTCCTTCAATGGCTAAGATTAAATCTCTAATAAATAGCTAAGATTAGATTTGGCTTGACCCATGACTTTTTGAACATTCTAACACAGTTTTATATTAATGCCCATTAATATTTTATTTTTCCTAAGTTTAGATTTAGGAACTCCATTAAAAATATTGATTATTTTAATATCTCCCAAATCAGGTACAATCTATCCAAACCATTTCTAGGTCTTGGAGATCTCATGCGCTTTAGCCTCTCCACGAATTTTCATGGCTAGAGTACATCTGATGCTATGCCAAATCAACACTCCCTCTTAGCGAGGATTATGCTCTAGTAATACTCCTCACTGAGTATCACACTAATTATCCATCACCGGTACCTCTACTAATGTTAGGCCTCCTTGCCTAATTTCCTTTGAAATATTGCATCATGTATTGCTTCCTATGGCTCTACCACTGCCACTGCTACATCTGTACGGCAACTCCCTGTGCATCCATGCTGCTTCTGGTCCATCCTCCCAACAATGCATCTGCATTGCATCCCCTTCTCATCATGCTGCATCGTGCTACTACATATTGCTACTACACTGTAACTTAGTTACTGAGAAGTAAGTAACTAATCCACCCAAGTTCTAACCTCCTTATCAGGCTAGAAATACTCTCGATGCTTAAGCTCCCTCTGTCACTAACAAGGGCTCTTTCTATTGACCTATGCACTGCTACAACAACTCCCTGCATCTTGCACCATTGCAAACCTCTTTGTGTCATCCTGTGTTGGTGCAACACTCCCATGCCCCTCGCATTATTGCATCCTACTAGCTTCGCACTACCCCATGAACTCCTACATAGTAGCACTCTTTGCCGCTTCATCCACATCCATCTCTACCGACATCCGCCAGTGTTTCTACTCCTCTTCGGGGCTCCCATAGCAAGGTATAATCCAAGAGGTTGGGTACCTCAAGGATCCCACCCCTCATTACTTGTAGTCCTCCTGAATACAACTCAATGTCTCCCCACATCTTCTCAAGTGGCACATGAGCACTCATGGCACAATCATCATCCTCCTCGACTTCTTTCTCTGCCCTCACTAGGACTACCTTCGTGATAGAAGCCTCTCCCTCACTCTTCTTCCTCAGACACTGGTTCGCATAGTGACCCAGTTCCCCAAAATGGAAGCAATTGACCTTGGAGAGGTCCTTCTTCTTCCTCTTCTCTTGCTTTCCTGCAAATGCTAGAGTTTCATCCTCTTCCTCCTCCTTCTTGATCTTGACCCCCTTTTCACTACTTCCCACCTTGTTTAGCTATCTAATCTATTCTTGAGAAAGAGCCAGCCACAGTTCTTCCCAATCCAGAAGACTCGTCCTACCCAGTATGTTATGGATAAATGTCTCCCAATACTTGGATATTGCATTAAGTGTTGTCCTTATCATCAACTCCAGATCCAACGTGGCCCCTATGGAAGTTATTTGGTCACGGATCTACTTCAACCGAACAAGGAAGACATCTGTCTTCTCTCCCTTTTACATCTGGTATGACCTTAGCTAATTCTCTAGGAGCATCTTCCTTTGCATGGAAGTATGTTGGTACAATCTCTTCAAAGTGTCCCACATCTCCTTTGTCGTTTCCTTCTCAGCAATATCTGGGACCACATGATCCTTGACCCCATTAAGGATGATACACCTTTCCTTAGCCATTTCCTCCTCATAATGTTCATTAGCTACTGGGTCAACTGGGATAGCTATCACTCTCAAAGCAATGACCTTGATATGATTTTTGTCTAGAATGAACAAGATCCTAGCCTTCCAGACCACAAATTTGGACGCTTCGTCTAGTTTTTCTTGATCTCTCAGCCGTTCACAGCCATCTCATTGCTCTTCTATTGACTCCTCTGAGTCTCTCTACTTCCCACCTGAAAGTTCTCAATTCAACTCTTATTTAGTCTCTCTACTTCCCATCTGGAAGTTCTCTTTCGGACTCCCTTTGAGTCCCGATTTCACTCCTATAGATCCTTCTACCAACTGCTAAGTTGCTCCTCTTCAATCTTCTATGCAACTGCAACACTAATCTGGATACCTTGGTTAGAAATTTGCCTCGGCAGCAACTCCCTCTACCTTGGTCTTGCCCTGTTAGGTACTGTTGTAACCACAGTACCCCCCATATTTTCTCCCACAAACTTCCCACATCTTCCTTTTCCCTAGCAACTGAAGGATTGAGCCTCTTGGCTCTATGCAGTCTCGACACTGACAAACCATTTCCCTCAGCCAACTGTGTCAGCCCTCCTGGCCTCTACGTGGCTCTGTGTGAGCCTTTCTTTGCCCTCCTCAACCTCTACGCTAGTCTCTCCCTGGCCTAGACTGATGATGCTATCCCTCTGCATCAACCCTTCCTCTATCACTTCTACAAGGATCAACTACTGTCACTCAGGAGAGCTAATTCTATTGCAAATGATCTACTCATTTGATTCCTTCAGTTCTCCTATGATCTGCAACCACCCTATAATACCATGTTGAATTTTCTAAGTATATCTGTTAAAAAATTAATTTGTATTTTTCTATTTTATTTCTTCTACTTTTTTAATTTCAAACGATTTATTTAATTCATTTAAACAACAAATTAAACAAAATACAATCACAACATCTACGGATCATCAACTGAAATTAAAAAAGCACACAAGTGACACCGTTATTTTTTGACAAATGTCCCTAGAAAAACCCAATGTGGGAAAGCCGGTGCAACTATTCATAGGGTTATATTATTATGCAGTCTATGTGAGTAAAACTGGGTGCCTAACCGGCTCACCCGACAGAGAAAAATACATGACAACAATACCTCTATCTCTAGAAATAGGCATTCAGAAAACCTGTCCCACGAAACCCTTTCCGACACAATTGAAGCTCAATGTTGGCCCTTATGGCCTCTGCCTTAGCCTTCTGCTGACCTGCATCAACCCCAGGACCCTCTGTGTCAGCCCTCTGAGGCACTACGCAGCCTCTGGGACCCTCTGCATCACTCCTACAACATCTGCATGGATGATGCAATCCCTCTTGCCTCAGCATTGTTTCTGCTAAGCTCTGCGTAGCTTGTACTTGATGCTTCTCTCACTCTCTCAGCCTCTACATTGGTCTCTTAGTAATGTCGCTACCTCTATGCCTCATACTCACTGCCCCTTGTTGCTGATCATTGATTCAACTTTTCTTAGCAACCCCGCTCTAGCAAAATGAATCACTGATCACTCTAGTGTGTTCTCCAACTGACTCTAAAGCCTCTTCTTATACTTTTCTCATTGTTCCTTCAACGGTCGAGACTAAATCTCTAATCAATGGCTAATATTATATTTGGCTTGATCCATGACTTTTGGAACCTTCTAACACAGTTTTATATTAATACCCATTAATATTTTATTTTTCCTAGGTTTATACTTAGGAACTCCATTAAAAATATTAATTATTTTATTATCTCCCAAACCGGGTACAATCTATCCAAACCATTTATGGGTCTTGGATATCTCATGTTCTTTAGCCTCTCCACCAATTTTCATGGCTAGATCACATTCGATGATACCCCAAATCAACATCTTTCCCACTTAGATTACATAATGTGTAGTCCCAACCAACAGTCAAGTCAAACTGAACTATTGATTAAGCAGTTCCGGTCCACAGTCAACCCAGATGGACTACACTTTTTGTTGTTCTAGTCAACAACAAGTCTCACTAGCAGCTAAGAATGCGCAATGCATAATTCTCTCTGATAGTGTCCCAGACTCTAAGAGTCACTACTATGCAATCTTACGAAGCAGTCACCCAACTTGTTGCATAATCAATCCTTGAAGTGCTTTGTGTTTTTAAACTGACATATTCTTGCCATGAGTGTCCAATATGTCTCCAGGTACATCAGTTGTTGAGCATTCTCTCAACAGTACAGGCATCATGGCTTCCATGAGATCTGGATCAAGGGACATTGTCGAGAGCAACACTGGAGACGTGGTTGAAGAGGTGGCAATGAACTTTCCCATCTATGAAAACATGCAACTATTCATAGAGAAGGACATGAAGATCACATGGAAATAAATAAAGGACATATGTGCAGGAACTTTCAAGGAAGATCTGGAAGATCGACAAGTCTATGTCAACATTCACAAGTCAATCTTATACAGGGTTGCATGCAGATACCCTGCCTTCTCGTGCGCAAATATCATTCACTGGTTTTTCTCACATACCGATCCTGAGACGATGACATTGAGAAATACCAGTCGAGCACAATTTTCCACCTTCAGGTCAAAAAACTATCATCAGATGTATCACTTCCTACATTCAGTGAACTAAATGGATGCACTTTTCTTCACTCCCAATAGGAATGTAAACTATGGATATATCATGAAGCATTGGGTAAAATAGATATCGAAGTTTAGGATGACACCCAACCAGTTCTACAAGATGAAGTCACTAAGGAAGGCTTACCAAATCCTGGTCATCTTTGCATGTCACTTGTATGGCCAAGAGAACACAGAGACCTTCCTACAGGATTAGTTTGTTATATTAGATCAGCTGGAAAATGAAGGAAGGCCTTTCAACTAGTCGGACATGTTGGCTCTTCAACTGAGAGTTCATGTGTCGAATGCCCGGAATTTGCCTAAGGATGGACACAAAATCTTCTATATGTTTGCATACCTACTTCATGCAATCTATGCCCAACAACAGTTCCCTAGCATGGGTTGGACATGGACACCATCAGAGGAAGCTGTGAATGTTTATTGCAAGTTGATCTCTGAGTGCACCTACCGAGGAGTCATGGAAAGTTTTTTTGACCACTTCATTTCCCCATTGTACAAGATGATATTTGAATAGGATCCACCTTGCAGGTCCCAGGAAGTGATGCAAGCTTCACATTGTAGATTAGTATGCCTCACCTGGTGGCACCTTCATCAGGATGTTTGGCACATAGGGGCCTCTGCATGAGCTACCGAGGTTTTCCATGGAAAATATTTTCATGCAAGAGGTTGAAAACACATCTCCACAAGGTTATCAACAAGAATGCATAGGAGGAAGAAAGAACCATGGCGTACTCTTCCTTTTTGGATTAGGTTGTACAAATTTTGTCCCTTGAAATATGAAAATGTCGAGGCCAAAGACTTGAAGAAGTTTGGGTTCAGTACCAAGAGTTTCAATCCATATGATCCTCACTTCATATGTAAGAACCACTGTGTGAAGGTGTACTTCCCATTGGTCCATGACGCATGTGATTAGCAAGAGGAAGATCCTTAGATGTATTGCTACGACTCCTCTAGGCTCAATGAACTGGTCACCGTGGCTATATAATGGAAAGAAAAACTATAGGAAGCAACAACAACAACAATAGTGAGCAGGCAAACCAGCCCAAGGCAAAGGCAAGAGGAAGATTTCTAAGAGCGCAGTGGCTGAGCAAAGCTACAAGCTCAAAGAGGATCCACCTGTTGAGAGAGTAGCTTTGGAGATAGATTCAAAGAGGTGCCATCATGAAAGGAGAGTAGCGCAGAGAAAGAGGGAGAAGAAAAAACTCGAAGAAGTAGAGAGGAAGTTGCAGGAGATGAATAAGAAGCTGAAAGTAGAACAAGAACTCAGGAGGAGAGAAAGGGAAGAAAGGTAGAAATAGGAACAGGAAGAACAACAAGGTGCACTGACAGAGAAAACTGCATAGATACAAGTTGAGACAATAGAGCAGCCAACAGATGATGAACAGGGTGAGCAAGTGCAGGTTCAAGAACTTGCTGAGGAGATTGAGTAGTTGGTTGAGGCAATGACATGGAGATGGAATAGGATCTAGAGGACCAAGACATCAATCTCATGTCGAGGGCATATGAGGTCATACCACAATTCTACAACCTCCAGAACCACAACCAATCTTGAGAACATGAAAATGTACATTAGTGGTCTAGCCACACTCAGGACAATGTTACGCATGCTTCAAGATGAGTTGGAGAGAGATTTCAGAACCATATACTCGAAATCCATGGAGTTAAGAGTCTGTTTCGACAAAGATGTCATCAAAATATATGGCGACATAATAGTGTATCAACAAGGTTGGTATCAGTTCATGACCAAATATCACCACAAGGAGGTTACCGAGTTGGTCTTCCCCAAGACCTCGTGTGATGTTATTTGCCTTATCTTGCTGACTCAAGCCTATTTTTATCCCACATGGGTATATTTGGAAATTATTATAAGTGAAATTCTAACTGTCACTAGTGGAATGTGAATAGTCACTGTTGTAATGTGAAGAGTCATGAGGGTAGTCCAAGAGTCAAAGGGGAATTTCAAGGGTCAGCCCACCCTTTTCTATATATAGCACCTCATAACTCATATTACAGGCTTTTGGGAGCCAAGATTTTGGCTAGGCATTCCTTAGACTAGGCATGGAGAGTGTTGTGATGAGCCTTGGCTTCTCCACAGTGTAGAGTGAGTACATCTCTTTGGAGGAGGAGGTGGTATTGACTGTAATGTTATGCTATTGGTGCTAGTGGTTGTCAATGGTGTATGTATGGATGGAGCTTTCACTTAATAATATATAATAGAGCCAACACGTTTTCATGCATATGATGTTATTTTATTTGGACTATTCTAGTTTCTTTAGAAATGTATGTTATTTAACTTACACATTTGTGTATGAACTTCTTTGTATGAAATTGTATGAATCTTTTTGTAATAGTGTTGTTGGTTTAACCCATCACCTTGGATTTTGGACTACTCCACTTCTAGCTCATCATGTCATTCTACTTGTGTGTTTCTTTTAGGATGCGTACTATTACAAGATCCTAAGTGACGCATTTTCTTTTCCCCTTCATGTGTTAGAAACCCCATGCATCTCTCTTGACTCACCGCAAGGTAACACACTTGCTTCCGACAAAGATATCACACTTTCCTTTGTGCGCTACCGCAATCAAGGCATTTCTTTACTAACCACTATTGGGACTCCTACTCCAAATAGTCTAAGGACTAGTTGGGACTTCTTACTTGGGAGATCCCTTGACATGTTGGTGGTCCAACACCGTCAACAGATTTTAATCTTTTATTTAATATAATATTGATTTTCTTACAAGTTACAATGATTATCAAACAATATACTTGATGCAGGGAAAACATGAAAATTCAAGGGAGAAATTTTTTATCACGATAAAATGAGAGGAAGACATATAGCGAGGGAGACACAAGAAGAAACTGATAGAAAGAAACGAAAACTAATTGAGGTCAAATTGGTGACAACATATCTTCAAAAATTAAATTTCAAACACTTTAATCGTGATGATGAAACTTTATTTTTCAATAAACTAGGCAAATTTGTTTTTTATCTTGTGGTATATGTAGAGGATACAGTGATAACAGAAAAGAGAAAATTATATTGCAACCATGTTTTCATTGTGATCAACACCCTCCAAAAATTTTCCTACACTTGAATTTTGGAGCTTGTTGATGATCTCATGATCTATCGTTCCGTAGTCACTTCATGGTCGATTGATGTTTTTCTAAATGTTTGGGTCTTCTTCTCAGACTCCAAGTATCAAAGTCACTTTCTCACACATTTTGTGTGCTTGATGATTGTGTGAGTGCACATTTCTTCTGTAAGCTTAGCCATCCAATGGGAAACTCTGGAAATAAAGGCTTAAGTGTAATGCACTACAAAAATTATGGTTGACAATCAATGCAAACCCTTCATTAACATTCTTCCTCTCACTTTCAGTTGCATTCATCTCATTATTTTGGTAAGTTTTCTAAATTGTCACTTTTGTGCATCTTTTCTTTCACAAGTATCGCTTTTATGTTCGTGTTATAGAGATATTTGGGCACTACAAACCCAATCACATATGTCCATAAACCAAGGGCTTCTAAACCCCTAAAAGTGTTGTTTCATACCCTAAAGGAACAAGGTTAGCTGATTACATCATTTCCCAGAAGTTCTCCCTGAAAAACTACTCAAAACTGGTCAAAACTAGACCATACACACTGCTCCATGCTGAGGGTGTGATGCATCTCACCTGTTACACACGGGGGGTGCGATGCATACTGGAAAGCCCTTCTGTAGGGTGCAATGAGACAGAGCAGACAAATGGCAGAAGCAGTTTTCTAGGTGGAAACTCAAAGAATCTTCTAGAAACTGCTCATATGACACTTGCCTCTCTAAATTCACCCAGGGATGAGTAAGAGATCATGAAATCTCCAAGTGGAACCAAGAACTATCAGTGAAATGACATTAATCAAAATCCCAGAAGCTGACTCACTCTCCTACAAACATTTATATATGGATCCCTCATCTTAGAGATCCAGGGGCTGGAATTTTGTAATTTGTAAGGAAGTGTTGTTGGTTTCCCTTTGAGACATTGTATTGTTGGGTGATCTTGCTTTGTATGAGGTGAAGAGGGCTTTCATGCTAGGAGGATGATGCTGGATCAGACAACTTGGTTGTAATCCTCTCTTCTACTACTTCTATCAATAAAGTTATTTGAGTTTTCCTCCATATGCTTGTATATCTTTGAATCTTGTATTTGTATATGCATTTATATGGTTAATGTACATCTGATCCTACATTGTTTATGGTTATAGATCTCTATGATTTGATGGTATTTTGCTACTTTGACTCTATAGGTTTTCTTTGAAGTGAGACAAGTGAGAAAGGAGTGGCGAAAGCTCTATCAAAGGAGAGAGGAACAAGTAAGGAGACTAGCGGAAGACTAAGGTTGGTACTCTTTGCTTCTCTCTCATCTATCTCTCATAAAGGAAAACACAAGTAACTTTAGTTTGTTTATTTCTAAGATAGCTACCCATCTTAGTGGGACTAGCAGCTCTGAATGGACACTAGTTTTCCTGATAACAAAATGGTGACTCTGCTGAGGAACAAATAGTTTGTTTGTTTTGTTACTGTTGTTTGCTTTATAAACCACAGACGGAGCCTTAAGTTAAGCCAGCTAGCCTTCGAACTGCTTTTGCTATGCAATTGCAAAGTAGATCAACGCTGCTTTAGTCAATCTCCGGGTTGGTTTATGAACTAAACACCTAATTTGCAAACATCCTAAGTGCCCTAGTGGTAGCTCAAATAACCTTATTAGATCAGCCCTTATACTTTGTGTTTACTGGCTATCATTAGCTTAGCTTAAATCCCTGAACTTAGCTGCAAACTGTGAGTGAAAACCAAGCTTAGTCTTGTCCCTGGACCATCGCACTGCCTCTCATTGGCAATCTGGATGCATTGCACCTCCCATGTGTTGCAGGTGAGATGCATCCCAGTTTCCCTGTGTTAAAGGTGCGATGATTGAGTGAGACTGTTTCTGCCTCTAGATTTTGGTTTTTTCCTCATTATCTTCAACTTTATTCAGTAGTTTTGTTGTCTATGATCATTATATCATTGTTGAAACCTTCTTCCTTTGCATTATTTCAGCCTCCATCAGAAGGAATTGTGAATTTTTTTTTGTATTTGTCATCATTTACACTTCTCGTTAGCAAATAGTAGCTTAATCGAACTATCGTCTTTTGATTTGAAAGTGTCGCAAGTGTTGTTTTCAGTCAAGGAAAAGAGTGTCGTAAAGCATTCCTCTTTTAGATAGTCGATTACACTTTTGCCATTGTATTTGATTTGAATTAATAGTATTTCAAGTTTCGAAAGCAATTTTAAATTCGAAATCGCAAAGTGTCGTCTTAGTCTTCCTTTCATTCTTTTGAATTTGAAATCGTGAAGTGTCATCTTAGCCTTCCTTTCATTTTTTGGAAAAGAAAATTATTAGCACAGTTGCTTTGAAAGAAGATAGTTCAGATCTGTACTTAGTTTTCTTTTGTCATTCTCACATTAAGGAAACTAAAAAACAATACATGCATGTGCATTTGCATTTAGACTGCATGCTGAAATTGATTTAGGAAAAGTGCATCTAGTGTGTGCTCTTTGCTCTATGTTGAAAGAATTTCATTTCTCTTTCCTTAGTTGTAGGCTTTAACCCTGTACAGAAATTACCTGCATAGGAATTCTAAAACACAAATAATGCGAGAGCAGAACACATAAAACACATATACATAGAAATTTTCCCCTGGATCCCAAAACGGGGACTACCAGCTTGATTTTTCATTATGTTCCTTTCAATGTTATAATACATATTTATACATGTTGAAGCATCCAATACCATGGACCTAAAACCATCATGTCCAATACCATGGACCGAAAAACCATCGCATCCAAAAAACATGTGTGAAAATCATCCACAAAACCATAGGTGGGTCTACCCAACATAACATAGGGTCCAAAACCAAAATTTTCCAGGGTGTTGCCCTGGACCCCATAAAGTGGGGTTACGGGTGCCCCTCAAACACCTTATTAACTACATGGAAAGAATATAACACAACCCAACATTCTCCCACTTGTTGTTTTCTTTCCACAGGGGGCCACAAGAGAGCTTAGTCATTTTTCCAACCCTGAAATGCCCATTGTCTCTCTACACCAAGAGAACTTCTCAAAGCTCACAGATTTTTTCAATGCATCTGCAGTATTCTTCAAAGTGTCCACCTTTACCAGCAACACCTTTTTGTCTTCTATCATATCCCTCACAAAGTGATACTGAACATCAATGTTCTTTGTCTTTGAATGATATGCGGGGTTCTTTGCCAAGAAAATTGCACTTTGGCTGTCACAGTCTATCCTTATAGCTTCCTGTACTAACCCCATACTTGAACACAATCTTTGAAACCAAACTTCTTCCTTGCTTGCATGAGTGGCTGCCATGTATTCTGCCTCTGTAGTTGATAGTGCCACTACAGATTGTTTCTTACTCATCCAACTAACTGCACCTCCAAATAGGTTAAGCACATACCCACTTGTAGATCTTCTCTGATCTAGATCTCCAACCCAGTCTGCATCAACAAAGCCATGAATATCCAACACTATGTCCAATCTTGGTCTTCCTTGGTAGCACAAACCATAATCACTAGTGCCACGCAAATACCTGAAAACGCGCTTCACTGCTGTCTAGTGCTCCTTCCTTGGTTTTGACATAAACATGCTCAATACTCCCATTGCATGTGCAATGTCTGGTCTAATACAGACCATTGCATACATCAGGCTACTGACTGCACTTGCATATGGAACACGGGACATGTCCTCTTCCTCTTCTTGTGTCTTGGGACACTGTTCAGCAGATAACCTCACACCTACAGGAATAGGAACCTTCACTAGTTTACTATCCTGCATATTAAACCTCTGCAATATTGTCTCGACATACTTCCTTTGGTTTAACCAGAGCTTCCTCTTTGCCTAATATCTTTTAATTTCCATGCCCAAAATATAGTTTGCAGCACCAAGATCTTTCATGTCGAATTTGGAGAACAATTGGGTCTTCAAATCCTAGATAACTTCTTTGTCATTTCCAGCCAACAACATATCATCCACATACAAGACCAGATAAATAACATGGTCACCAATTAATTTAAATACAAATAGTGATCTACCTTGCTTCTAGTGAAGCCAAGTCCCCGTATAAATGTATCAAATTTCTGATACCACATCCTTGGTGACTGTTTTAACCCATACATAGATTTCCTTAACTTGCATACTAGTTCTTTCTTACCCTTCACTGCAAAGCCTTCAGGTTGCTTCATGTAGATCTTCTCTTCTAGATCCCTGTGAAGAAATGTTGTCTTCACATCCATCTTTTCTACCTCAAAATCAAAAGTAGCAGCAACAGATAAAAATTGTCTAATAGAAGTTACCTTGGCAACAGGAGAAAAACTATCACCAAAATCAATTCCCGGCACCTAGGAATAACCTTTTGTTACCAACCGAGCTTTGTATTTCTCCACTTTTCCTTTTGCATTTATCTTCTTTTTGAACACCCATTTGCTGCCAATGGGTTTCCTTCCAGCCGGCAACTCCAGCAGATCCCAAGCCTCATTTTTGTGCAAAGATGCCATTTCATCAACCATGGCCTCTTTCCAGAGATTTCCATCCTCTGAATCCAATGCTTCCTTCACAGTTCTGGGATCATCATCAGTAATAGACAAAGAAAAATTTGAACAAAAAGCAAATGGAATATACCTTTCTGGCTACCTTCTTTCTCGAACTAATCTTCTCACAGCCGGAGTTTGTGGCAGGGAAAATTTTAAGAACCCCCCCAAATTTATAAATATAATAAATGGGTGAATCTCCATGGTATATAGGAAAAATGGAAGGCGATTTTATCAATAATATAATATGTATATATAATTTTTTGGCAAATCTGTCACCAGGCATGGCGAATATTTTACTCAATTATAAAATCTTGTAAGATCTTGGCGAGTCTTTCACTAAATAATAAAACTTTGTAAAGTCCTAGTGAATCTTAGCATAGGCTACATGCTGGTTTAATTCCCCCATTTAAATAGGCTACCTTCCAGGTGAATACCATGGGTCAATACCATGTGCCATTTTGGTGAATACCATGGGTCAATACCATGTGCCATTTTTATTTTTATTAATTCTAATATTAGGGTTAATAATGGTTTTTTGCATGGTATTAATAACAATCTAGTCCATGGTATTTGTCCCATAGTATTTTGGCCATAGGTTTCACCTAAATATAACCCATTTGTTGAGTGTTCGTCAATATAAGGTGACTTATGGAGTAAATATAAAAAAATGTTTTATTTGTTTACCATACCTCTTGTTTATTTATATTTTTATTAATTTACCATACCTCTTTTACAAATATGGTATTTCGCCCATAGGATTCACTTAAATAAAACCTCTTTCCCTTCATAAATAGAACGAGGGTTATGGACTAAATATAAAAAGAGGTTTTATTTATTTACAATACTTCTAGTTTATTTATTTTTATTTATTTACCATACCTTTTGAGTAAGTATAAAAATGTTTTATTTATTTACCATACCTCTACTTTACTTATATTTTTATTTGTTTACACCCTTACATCTATATAAGGTGACTTATGGAGTAAATATAAAAAATGTTATATTTATTTACCATACCTCTCATTTATTTATATTTTTATTAATTTACCATACCTCTTTTATAAATATCGTATTTGGCCCATAGGATTCACTTAAATAAAACCTATTCTTGAAAATGGGCGAAGGAAGGTTGTAAGTCCTAATTTCAAGGGCTAAATTTACCTTTTTTACCCTCTTCCTTAAAATAAGGTGGGCTATTTGAGGTGATTTGTAAAAATGTACTATGATACAAAATATTCGCCCTCTAAAAATTTAAAACCCCTTAATTTCGCCAAAGGGCGAACATTCGCCCCTAAAATTATCCTTGGTTTGTGGCTCTTCATCTTCTGATTCCTCCTCTGCTATAGAGTCTGATTCTTCCTCCTTTAGCTCAAACTCTATCTTCTCAGGTTCCTTTGGTTGGACTTCATGTTTAATAACATCTTTCACCTCTCTGAACACCATATCTTGGCTGTACACAACCTTCCTTGTTACTGGGTTCCAAAGCTTATAACCCTTTAAACCATCTTTATACCCAAAAAAGATGCACTTTTGAGATTTACTATCCAACTTGGTTCTTTTCTCCTTTGGAACATGTACATATGCATCACATCCAAATACCCTTAGATGTGAAATAGAGGGTTTCTTACCAGTCCATACCTCTTGTGGAGTCTTATCCTCCAATGTTGATGAAGGTGACCTGTTGACCAGGTAACATGTATTATCCACCGCCTCTGCCCAGAATTCCTTTCCTAACCCGGCACCACTGAGCATGCTTCTTGACCTTTCCATCAACGTCTTGTTCATTCTTTCTGCAACTCCATTTTGATGAGGTGTATATGGAGTAGTCTTCTGTCGTGATATACCACACTTCTTACAGAATTCTTCAAATTCCTTGCCGCAAAACTCTCCACCATTATCTGTCCTCAACACTTTTATCTTCTTCTATGTTTGGTTTTCCACCATAGCCTTAAATCCTTTAAACCTATCAAAGAATTTAGATTTCTTCTTAAGGAAATATATCCATGTATTCCTTGAGAAGTCATCTATAAATGATACATAGTACATAGACTTACCTAGTGATGGAACCTTCACAGGTCCAAACACATCACTGTGCACAAGCTCTAATATCTGTTTCGCCCTCTTACCACCATAGGGGAAACTCACCCGATTCTGCTTCCCATATACACAATTTTCACAGAAATAAAAATCCAAAGAGCTATTACTCATACCTTTTACCATACCTTTACCATGAAGTATTCGAAGGCCCTTCTCTCCAATATGTCCAAGCCTTTGATGTCACAACATGGTCTTCTCTCTAGAGACCACTAGATTTTCTGCTCCACTATCAGGAACCATAGAACTATTGCACCCATCAATAACAGTGCTACCTTGCAGCTTGTATGGAGTTCCAATATGAACTCCCCACATCAATACCAGTGCTCCCCGAACCATTTTGCAAGTATCCTTCTCGAGACACTGGTTTTACACTTGCATCATCCAGCTTGCTTACAGAAATTAGATTTCTAGCTAATGCTGGAATTTGTAGAACACCTGGAAGCGTTCTAATCCTTCCACATTGCAACTTCAACTTTACTTTTCCACGACCAATTATTCTACCCTTCCTGTCATCCCCCAAGAAGACATTACCACCATCATATTTCTCATACTCGCAGAACCACTCTCTATGGGGAGTGAAGTGAAAGGATGCACCTGAGTCGATGAACCATGCCTCATGATCTACATGTGTACTTGAAGAAGCCAAGTACACATCCCCACCTTCATCTGAGGTGGTTTTCGCCTTTGCAGAAGGAGCCTCAGTAGATCCCTTTCCTTTGTCAGGAGCTTTAGATTTATAGTCCCTTTTGAAGTGGCCTTCCTTTCCTCATTTCCAGCACACCACCTTTACAAGTTTTCCTGTGGATTTATATCTCCCTTCAGATTTAGATCTCCCACTTGATGACTTATTTTTGTTTCTATTCTAGGACCGCCCTCATATAGACAAGGCATCACCATTTTGGATCTCCATATTTTTCTGTCTCATCTCCTCTGTCAACAAGGCTGAGACTATTTCATCTAACTGCAAGGCAGTTGCATTGCTATCTATTTCAATAACCAGACTATCCCACGAATCTGGTAGAGAACACAACAAACTAATGCACTTATCTTCATCTGAAATTTTAATATCAACAGATGCTAACTGACTTACCACAATATTAAATGAGTTCAGATGCTCTGTCACTGAGTCTCCATCTTTCATCCTTAGGTTATACAACTTTTTCCGCAGGAACAATTTATTCACCAGAGACTTAGATTGGTACAAAGTCCCTAACTTGTCCCACAAAGCCTTTGATGTAGCTTCACCTGATACATTCAGCAATATTGAATTTGAGACACACAATCGTATTATGCCCTTTGCCTTCTAATCCAACTTCTTCCATTCTTCATCGAACACTCCCGTTGGTTTAGTACCTTGATCTACTGTGATCCACTGATCTTTATCCACCAACAGGTCCTCCATCTTGAGTTTCCACAACTCAAAACTCTGACCATTAGATTTCTCGATCTCTATCTTTCCACTGCTCGCCATCTTCTTTCACCACTAGAATCGATCTCGTAGATCTCCCACTGAACAAGGTCTACCATAGGCCCGAGTGAAACTCCTCAGCAACAAAGGCGTCCCCTTGAAGCCAAATCTGCTCTGATACCAAATGTAGGTTTTAACCCCGTACAGCAATTACCTGCATACGAATTCTAAAACACAGAAAATAAATAAAGTGAGGGAAGAACACATAAAACACATATACACTGAGATTTTCCCCTGGATCCCAAAATTGGGACTACAAGCTTGATTTTTCATTATGTTCCTTTCAATGTTATAATACATATTTATACACGTCGAAGCATCTAATACGATGGACCGAAAACCATCGTGTCCAATACCATGGACCAAAAAACCATTGCGTCCAAAAAACATATGAGAAAATCATGCACAAAACCATAGGTGGCTATGCCCAACCTAACATAGGGTCCAAAACCAAAATTTTCTGGGGCGCTGCCTCGGACACCATAAAGTGGGGTTACGGGTGCCCCTCAAACCCCCTATTATCTACGTGGAAAGAATATAACACAAACCAACATAAGTAGCTAGAATTTTCATTGCAAAAAGAAAGTAAGTGATTGTTTATCATCTTAGATTGCATATTTAGGAATTGTATATCTACATCACGGGGTGAACCTTAAAGGCAAACTTCTTAAGAAAGATCAATTGTAAAATAAACCTCAATGAACATAAAAATTCTTTGGAACCTAATGTACAACATTTAGAAGTGTAGGCTAGAGACGTATTCCGGCGTCGTAAAGCCTGGTAACTATCGCTTTCATCGTAGGTTGGGTGATTCCATGTCTTTGAGACGATAAGTGCCAGTATGGACTTGTGCTCCCATATACCGTCGAGTATATATTGGGAGACGACAATAGGCTACATCGTTTATCCTTAGGAAGCCATGTCTTTCGCCCTATCGATCGCAATGCAATAAACACAACATTCACGAAGATTGACTTTCGTACCGTAAAAAGTATTCTACAGTTTTGTGGTTGGTTTGATAATCCCTTTGTATAGATCTCTAGAGAAGTCACTTTTGTTCCTTTTAAGACTCTTTAAAGGAAAAGGTCCATTTGAGAACTTGTCATTTTAGGCTCATTAAAAATCGAAGGTGACTAGAGTCATCTTTAGCTTTTTCTTGACTCTTAAAAATTGAAAAAGTAAGTTCTGTTAAAGCGTCATAAAATTTATTTTAATTGGAATAATGTCACTATTCCCTCGTTGGTCTTAGTTTGAGAAAATGGAGTCTACTGATAAAGGATTTCCCCTTTGCGGAAATCCTAGTCCCTTCTCCTCTTGGGGAGATGTTGGTGCTCCACACATGGCTACATTGTCCCTTACAGGACTCATAATTGGCTTGCCAGTATGGCTTTTCTCAACCTCTGTTGTTCAAAACACTATAATTCCTTAGCAATCAAATCAGAAACAAAATTCTATTGAAGTTTCTCCCCCACCTTCTACTTCATTTTTTTCTCCCTCTCCTTCTTCCTCTTCGCTTGGTGAAGCTAGTAACACTAAAAACCAAGTAACTGAGAAGAAGAAGAAAAGGAAGGAGAAGAAGAATAAGAAGCCAACGGCGAAAGGGGGCAACCATGCATCGTCTGGTGAAAATCCACACACTACACAGTCCAATCCTAAATCTCCATGTGTCATTGCAAGGGAGACCACTATCATCGAGATTGTCCCTGCATCCCACAGATTTTGAGGGACTAGTCTCCCCGCTTACACAATCCGGTGTCTTCAACCTCTAACGATCATGTTGAGTGTACACCATCAACTAGTGAAAATGAAGTCAATGGACAGAAAGGAAGATCTAGATTTCCTTGTAGGTTGTGTGAAGGCAATCAGGCCCTCCACCGTTGTCCCTTCTTGGATGAAGCTAAAAGAGTCTTGGATAATCTTCATGCTTCACCGTAGCGACTTCCTCCTGGATACAAGCAACTCTTGCCAAGTCCATCACTAGTTGAAAATCCGACTGACACACCTCAGTTGTTGGTCGAAGCACCTATTATTGAAGATAAACCCTCTGAGTCCACACCAAACCAAAGTCAACAGGTCGAGAGGGCAGTCGACCCAGTCTTGTCTTAAGAAGGTTCACCTTCAGATGATACTGTCACTAAAGAGGATGAGAACGACACCGTTCAAATTCTATTCGTTAACACAGAATCTGATGAACATAGGGAAATCTACCCATTCCTTTATCGCAGGAAGGAAGTTCGTTAGAGATTTATCCAGCTGTTTATTCGGTCCCACCTCCAAGCAATCTAGTCGTTTCCTTTGATTGGAATCTACTAGGGAGACCCCGCCTACCATCTAATGTACCATTCCAAATCATAGTACAGGCTTACAAAATGATCATGGTTGGTACTATCATAGATGAAGGGGCTTCGATGAGTATCCTTTCCTCAACTGCTTCGAAAGCGCTTGATTTGAAATCTGACAAGCTTCAACAAAGGAACCAGTTGACCGTTAGGGATCCTTTCGAGTGATGTGTTTTCTGCATTAAGGCAGAATGGTCCACCTAGTTGACCAGCTTTCATTCCCTGGTTCAAACACAACTATTAGTCAAATGCCACCCCTAACTGGTCTTTTTGCACAAGGAATGTGTCATCAATCTCCAGTCCGTCCACCTAATGAGTGCAAGTGATTCGGTGATTGTGACTGAAACCCAGGAGGCATGTTCCCTGGTATACTTCGGTAGGAAAACCCCATATATAAGGTAGGCTTCGACGTAGGATATATGACTAGTCTAATACCCCTGTCCATTTAGGAAAATGGATTTAGACTGGAAAAGGATTTCCCCGTCAAAGGTTATGTGATTAGCACTGACAATAGTCACCTTTTTCCATTTCGATGGACATCACCAAGGAAGTGTTTTGTCTACTACGCAGATGGAACATTCTTGCTAATGCAAGAACTTCCATATGGTAACCTGGAAACTCTACTTATACTTGGGGGCATGCAAACCTTTTTGCATGCAAGTGAAAAACGACCTTTTATTTTCTTAATTTGTAGGCTCTCAACCCTTTAAACTCGTAGGTTGGTCGTTCCTAGCTTGCATATGAAAGGCTCCGGAGAAAAGTTTTGAATGGGGCAAGCTCCCTATGAAATGAACCTATCGATGAGACATCCTTATTATACGACTAGTATGAGCAACTTTACGTGAATTTCAATCTCGTTAAAAAATAAACCTAGTTATGAGCATATGTTCCCCCAGAGTTCAAGCTCATTAAAAAATGAACCCACCTTCGGTAAATAACCTTTGTGATTGCATAACTATCATCTTTTGAACCTTGGTTGTGTTCTTACCATCACCTCCACTCTCTTTTAGCCGATCATACACCTCCATTTGATTTTTACCCTTTTGAGGAACAATTGTGACGAGTGATTCTATTAGCCACCTTCTTCGCACTGTTGTGATTGAAAAGTTCCAAACCTTACCTGGAACTAGTTGCTATCCAAAAACAGCACTCGTTCCTCAAAAAACAAGTCTCCTTTAAGCTCTTTACATCTGACTCGTAAAATATGAAAAGATTTTCGAGCAATTGGCCTCTCCAACTCGTTAAAGTGATTGGAAGTGCCATCCCTCCTCTAGATTTTAATATTTTTGGGCCTGAGGGATCATTACACAAAAATACCGAGCACTTGTCTTGTTCGGCTCGTTAAAACTATCGAAAAGTCATCCCTTTCGTATTATTTTATACTTTTTCAGACTTAAGGGATTATATTACGAAAGAGAACTACTAGAGTTGCCTTTACGTCTCTTTTTAGACTCTCTAAAATTGAAAAGTACCGAGTTATCTTTGTTGTTAAACTCGTTAAAACAATAGCAACAAACTTTTCCATGCAGACAAGAGCGAGTTTCACTGTCGCTAGACTTGTTAAAACATAGTGATAGGTTTGCCTGAAGGGAAAATTATAGAACAAGCATAGGTTATCCTCCTCAAGCTTGAAAAAAATATAGAGGTACTGGTCAGCAATGACTAGGGAAAAAGGGAAGAAAACTTGAATAACTTCATTGGTAGCAGGTCGCTCTTGAACATGACACTTTCACTCTGTCACCATGATTGAGTCGGGTTGGGTTATTCCGTTCACCGATCATATCACCATTGGTCCGCCATACCATCCATTTTGGGGTTAACGCTACCAATCCATTTCAGTGTCGCCGATATGTTCAAGAGAAGTCACTCAGAGAATTCACCAACCCAGCTAATGCCTCATCCGCTGCAATACCTTCACTCTCCATTTTTCATGACCGCCACCCTGAACCTTGTATCATTAGATCATTTTCACCTCCACAAAATCATTTGCTCTGTTCCGTGTCGTAGATGTGGGATTCATTAAGGCCCTCCTACGAAAGGTCACTTCTTTTTGACATCAGCTCATTATGCAAGAGGTTGACTTAGGAACAACCCTTTCACTACTTTGAAGCTTGCATGTCTCAATGGCAAGTTTCTCACTTCCAATGATAGGTTTACATCAATGGACTTTGACCGAAAGATTTTGCGTGGTGTTTGACATCGACTCATGTATTCACACCACGTGAATTGTACTGCAGTACCTTGAGGGTCATTATCATTATCGTTGATTCCTCTCACGCCTGTTAACAGCTTACATCATTGGCTGGTAATCAGGTGATGTCTTTCCATGTTCGACATCAGAACATCTTTTCACATGGATCAACTTGTACTTCGGGTGAATATTGAACAAGTTTGAAGACCCCGAACCTAGTTTCATCCATACGGGCTGCAATATATATTCAGGAAAATAAAAACATCAAATGTAGATCACAACTGCATAGATAATCATCCAAACTAAGGGATGATGACTCTACCAGAATCATCCGTCTGCCACACAAACGATTGTCTGTCTTATGTACATGAAAATGAATTTATAAAGCTGAGCATGGGAATGCCCGCCTCAGCTAGATCGTGAAAATATTATGAAGATAATGTATTGTATTGTGTCTTATTACAGATCACCTTCCAGTTCGAAAAACCTCGGATCCTCATGATAAAGCATTTCACCCGACATCATAAGATTTATGACCTCATGCTTTAGGGGGCAATTGTTATAGACATATTTGGGCACTGCAACCCCAATCACATATGTACATAAACCAAGGGATTCTAAACCCCTAAAAATGTTGTTTCATACCCTAAAGGAACAAGGTCAGTTGATTACATCATTTCCCAGAAGTTCTCCCTGAAAAACTACTCAGAACTGGTCAAAACTGGACCATACAGACTGTTACACATAGGGGGTGCGATGCGTCTCACCTGTTACACACAGGGTGTGCGATGCATACTGGAAGGCCCTTCTATAGGGTGTGATGATCATCACTTGGAACATCTAATGGATCTCCCTGGGCCTCATTATTGAACATTTCTTTCAACATTTTTCACATTGGATTTCCAATAGCAGATGGTTGGTCAATAAAGCCACTAATCACATCATCCTTAGTCTACCTTTTAAAAGTAAGAAATTCATCTAAAGTAAGAGGAGGACGCAGATTTTCTTCCTGATATTTTGGAGGTGATGGTTGATAATTATTAATTTATAGACTACGTCTAGTGGGTGGATATACAATGAGGTTTTGAACAACAATCCCTTTTTCAATTGTCATGTTTCCTATTCGGCACCGGATATACACATCTTCAGTTTCCAGACATGGCCTTCCTAGTATTAGAGGGTGTCCATCCAACTGATTTATGGGGTTGATGACCAGGAAGTATACTAGGTATTCCCAAGAATCTACAGAGATGATAATGTAATCGATAGTGCCTTCTTGTGTGACTATCGATCTATCGGGCAATTCCAACATAATGGTGGTTGGTTTAAATTTTGTAATCCTAAGGATCCCACAACTTTCTACACTCAAGATATTTATTGTAGCTCCTAAGTCCATAAGGGTGTTAGGGAAGTTATGCCCCTAGATCTGAACTGTAACTTTTTGGTTTCCAATATCATCATAATTAACAGGTATTTGCTTCCCTAAGATAAGGTTAGAAAGTGTTCCTAACACATGGACTGTAGGAGGGTATTTTGGTTTTTTTCAAGACTTTTTAACACATAGTTCCTTAATAGTCTTGGCATAAATTGGAACGTCTCAGATAACCTCGAGAAAAGGAATTTTAATACATAAATTTCTCAATTTCCCTACGAGATCAAAATTAGAATAAATTGATGGTTTAATTATAGTAAGTCTCTCGAGGTGTGGTGGAGCAGCATCCATAGTTGTAGCAGAATCTTTTTGTTTCGCTAATTCATTAGGCGTTTCCATTTTAGTGATAACTAGGGGTGATGGAGAGTGTTCTGTTAAAGGCTACCCTTTGGTAAGGTTTTCATTGTCTACTTGCCCATGTTTCCCTATATCATCTTCCGGGAAGATCATATGTCTAGATCTTAATCGCATCTCATTACATTCGAAGCAACTGGAGTCATACTGTGGATTTTCGACAATTTCCAAATACGGGATGGGTCTATTGTTAAGATTAGGATTTTCCAAGGAAGGTAGGTGACAACACATTGGAGGTGGAACATTTGGAGAGTTTTTAATGGTTCTTGTGATTGAGGCAATGACCCAACAAATAGATTGACTAGTCCCATAGGGCGTTGCCAATTTGGAGACAACATTGGTCCCTATGTCGAGGAACTTACCGAATGGGACACGGTATAGGTTATTTGAATAATTTTACCATGGGGGTGTAGAATATTGTTCAATAGGCCAAATCAGTTGCTTTTCCCATGGCGGTGTAGACTATGATTGGTATTTCCATGCCGTATTAAAAGGTTGTTGCCACTAGGATCAAAGAATCTATTGTTAGGTATAATGTCCAGAATAAAGCAAAGAAGGATCTTGGATCATACCTGGAGGGTGTGTCTACCATTTTCATTGTTGAGCCATAAGGTACGCTAGCTGAGGATCTTCCTCCACCTCCTTGAACAAAAATTTTAGTTTTGGGAGCAAGGGACAGTGTTCTGTGGAGTGATCTTTGGCACACATGGCACATATTTCGACTGTCTCCAGTCGGCACTCTTTGTGGTTATGATTCTTTTGGAATCAAGGGAAGAAAATGGCTAAAGCCTGTTCTTATTCTACTTGTTTTTGTTTCACCTTCAAGACATCTAGTTGTGTAGTTAACGTACTCAAAATATCATTTAAATTCTTCTAGGATATTACCAATTTCTGTGCGAGTCACATGTCCTCTTGTAGTTCGGTCGGTTCTACTGAGAGCTTCACGAATCCTAGATTTGGTTCATGTACTTCCTTGCGAGCACCTGATACATAGTTTTACAATGTCATCATATTCTTCCTTAGAATATCACCTTGTCCCATTAAATTAATTGTTTCTAACCATTCATCTTTCAATCTTCTAATCAAAGCAATTTTCAGTGTTTCTCTAGGTAAAATGGTATAAGGTGATATTTGCAGGTTATATTGGAATCTTTCGACGTATTCTTCTAAAGTTTCATCTTCTTTGCACATCATTTTAAATATTTCTTCTTTCAAATCCCTAGACCAATAATAGTCCTGGTATTTAGTGAGCAAGGTATTTTTCATCTGATCCCATGAAGTTATGGTACCACCCCAATCCCATAAACCAATGTAGAGTTGCTCCCTTTAAAGTGGAAGGAAACAATTTCAGTTTTTGCAGTTCAATGGTATAGTCATAACCTCGACATAAGACATCCAACATCAAGGCCCTCAAAAACCATTCCATGAAAATTTGGAATATTTTGTATTGGGATAGATTTCATTGGTGCATTTACATGTGGGTCAACAATAGGGTACTCTATGGTCGAATTTTGTGCTTCTGGTGCAGCATTTTCCATTTGGTCAAAAATATGCCAGTAATCCTTAGGGATCTCGTGGTCATGGGATATTATCTTAAGAACAATGTGTTGGATAAGTTTGGGTTTCGAGTAGGTCTTACAATGCTATTCAGATTAGGAATTCCAGATTCTCCCTTTGCAACAGTTGTTGTTGGAAATTCATATGATTGTAGGTGTGACTCACTTGTTTCACCTCCTCCCTCTCTTAGGTTATAAAAATTCCCCTCCCTTTTACTGGAAGACCTGGGATTATTAATAATTGTAACTTGGGAACTCTTATCGGACCTCACATTGTTATCGTGAATCTCAGTGTGAGCTACAGATGATGATCCTGCCGCTTGAGAGGCAACAATAGAACCCTTCCAAGATGTTGTTTGGGGATCTACTGACTGTAGAGTCCAAGAACTACTTTATCTTGACCTCCTTTTTGTCCATATTTACCTCCTTTTTCCTACTACTATCTTCCAAATAAATGCAATAAACATAAGGTTTTGATAAGGTAAACATTCATATGTCCTCTTTTTCATATTTGGACAATATGCCTTATTTTTCTATTAAAGTTTACATGCAACTACAGAATTGACCTGAATCTGTAGCTAATCCATAGATCTCTAGCTACTTCCATTGTTGACAGGGTTCTAGTGTGCCATCTCAACAAAGGAGTATATGGGTAGACAGGGAATGATCCTCTCATGGATTTCTTCCTATTTACTCGAGCTAATTCCCCAGCAGATCCGCACTATAACACAGTCAACCATGGTGGTCAACAACATGATAGTGTGATGGAACAAAGTATAAATTTTAAGAGATTTCATTGATTTTATTTTTCAATAGCAAATCGAAAAATAAGCGATATGATTTAGTTTTAATAAGGATTATAGTGAAGTCTTGTAGGCTTAAATTTCTCATATTGTTAATAAGAATTCTATAGAAATACTAGCAACTCTGTGTAATGTGTGTGCCACCGTTTGTAATTTGAACATCCTGTAGAACTCTTTTTTGCTTAATACAAATTTATTGTTTCATATATTTTATGTGTTTTTGATTTAACGAGGCCGACTGCCTCGTGGAGGGCCCGTGTGCACAGATCAGGTCCTTGATTCGCAATAATTAGATTTTCTTTTTTTTCATAGATTTAATTCATGGATGCCCTGATTTCATGTTTTTAAGATGAAGTTCAATGACGTTCGTGACTCGGTTCACTTGATTGATATTTGTATCGTTCATTTCGTTTGCTTAATACCTAGCATAAACTCAGTAATTTCATTTCATATGTTTGCCTAGCATAGCTTAGTGATTTCATAGCTCAATAATCTCGTTTCTGTTTTGATTTTTGCATTGAAATAAAGTTGCAGTATATAAGAGTGGCAGTCTTTCTCGGCTTTTGAATTCAAGCACATTTCATTTCAAAGTTGATAAATTAGGATTTTATTTATGTCATTTCATTCTTTCATAATTAGTTTTGTTTAGCTGAAGAATAAAAATCCAAAAACAATTGATAAGTTAAAAAGAAGATTAACATAACATATTCATTGAAAAGAGTTAAAATAATTATCTGATCATTCTAAAAACTCAATTGAATCAGAACTAATTCTAGATATAACATTTAGGATAATCAATTAACAATAAAATCTTAGAAATAACATCCTAGTATATATAATAACATCATCTCAACACTAATTCTAGAGTTTGACATTAACTTAGATAACGATAACATAATTGCCTTAACAACATAAAAGACATTTAGCACATACAAAGCACTTGCACTTCATCAGTTTATTTGCCCTAATCGATAATTTATGATTACAATTTAAGAGCAATAAATTGACTAAACATTTTGGTGTTGTTGTCGGGGAAGTGAAAATAGAAGTTACAAAAAAAAATCAAATAAAAAAATTATACGCATAGGAAAGAGACTCTAGAGGTAGATTTGTAGGTCGAGGAAGAAGCTTAATTCCCACAAATCTGCTCACTCCACAACAAATTCGAAGTTCCACACCACCCATTGAAACTCGAATTCCATCCATAGGCCAACAAAGACTTCCTGAAGTCTTAAGATCTAAAATCCAATCTATAACTTCTCCTACTTCATCTACTGAGGCAATAATCGAAGAAGATCCTACATCCCCAACTACAGAAGTAGTTTTTCTATCATCCACTGGTGAACAAATTCTAGGAGAAGAATTAGAAATTCCCAGTGAAGAAAAGGAACAAGAAACTCATCTTGATTATCCTTTCATAGAGGAACCAGATACTAAAGAAGTCGTCATGGTTGAGGAAGGAGATGGAGAAGTACACAAGGTCAATGGTGAACAACCTAGGATTGGAGAAGGAAGTAGAGGTAGAGGAGGTGGTGGAGATAGAGGAAAAGGAGGAGGTAGAGGTAGAGGAGATCAAGATCCTTTTGGATTTCCTATCTTTGATGAGGATATAACCCTCACAATGAAAAAAAAATCACCTTCTATTCTTCCTAATTTCCATCGAAAAAGAAGTGAAGACCCAGTGACATTTCTCTTTGAATTTGAAGTATTATTCCGATCATATGATTATCTACATGATGCTCAAAAATTAAAATTGTTCCATGCTACCTTAAATAATTCAGCATTGAAATGGTTCATGAGTCTACGAATGACTACTATAAGGACATGGGACCAAATTAAATAAGCATTCTTAGAGAAATATAGGGACTATTGTATGCCGCACAACATTAGGGATGAAGTCTTCAAAATGACACAGAAAGAAGATGAGAATCTTGAAGACTTAGTTGAGAGATTTGTTTATAATATTAAAAGGGAAAAAATGGATAGTCTGGATGAGGAAAATTTGAAAGCCCTCCTACTCAAATTTATCAAAGATGAGTGGATTGATCTCCTTAACTTGATAGGAAAAAGAGATATTTCTCAATTACCATTTGCAGATATTTGTGATCTATGTGTACATATCTCAAGGGGTAAAGCACGAGTTGGAAAAAGTCCTAGGGATCCTCTCTTATCAAGAATTAATAAATTTGCAGATAGGACAGTCAGTAGGGCATAATTAGGAAGATTTCTTGATACTTTAAGACAAATATTTTAGGGAGTCTTAGTGGAAAATTGACACCCTTAAAATACAAAACAAGCAAAAGTCCAAAAATGCTGCATTATCCATCTTTTGTCCCAGATGTAGAAAGAAGCATGCTCTAAGAGAATGTCCTTTAGACTTAAAAAACATAGAAACTTGTGCCATATGTGCAGATAACCATGATACTAAAGAATTTCCTTCTCTACTAGGACTTAAGGATGTATTTAATGATGAAGGAATACCATAAAAAGTAGACCCTCTTTATTTTATTGCCAAAATACCATGGCAAAACTCTCAAGCAAATCAACCACAAGGCTTAAATCACAACAATTTTCTCAGTTTTCACAAAATAATTGGAATCCATCTTGGCAGCCTTGGGCTCAGGCAAAATCACAATTTTGGAATCAAGGACGGAAAAATCCTTATGGGACTTATGCTCAATATCAACAATATTCACCGTCCTATCCTAATTTCCCACCACAATTCTTACCTCAATATAATCAAATTCCTCAAGCTAATCAATTACCTCAAGTTCAAATCCAAAATCAAAATCCACATCTCTCCCTACCATTTGCATAAAAACCAAATCAATTACCTACTCAACCACTTGCGAATCCAAATAATAAAATGTCACAACCTATTTACAATATGGAAGGGAAAAATCCTCAAACCTATGTAATAACTCCACTAGATCTAAATAATGTTCAATTAAGATCTGGTAGAGTATTACAAAGAAAACCACATGTTGTCATTCAGGAAGCAAGGACAAATCTTCAAAAAGATAAAAATCAATCTGAAGAAGGAGAAATCTCTCTTCCTCAGAAAGAAAATAACCAAACAGAGAATGTTCCTATAAATTTTGATGATACTCCTATTATAGAACAACCCTCAGTATCCATTAAACCACCTTTTCCTGAATGGTTGAAAATTGATGAAGGAGTAGAAAAACAAATCACATTTCCTGATTATAATATGTTGGATGAATTAAGAAATGTTTGTATAAAAATTCCTTTATTGCAAGCTATAAAAGAAATACCAATTTTTGCAAAAAAAATCAAGGAATTGAGTACTCAAAGATCAGGAAGAAAAAGAAAAGACATAAAAAGAATTCAATTAGTTGGGAAAATTGCAAACATCATGATGGGGAAAGCAACAATACAAAAATATCTAGATCTAGGGAGCCCCATTGTGAAAATTCACATCAAGGGAACTGAAATAGCAAACACACTAATTGATCAAGGAGTAACCATAAACATAATGAGTAAACAAATCATGGATTCACTAAGGCTTCCTAATATTCAATACACACCAACATTGTTGCAATCAACAGATAGGTTTATAATTAAACCTGATGGTGTATTAGAAGATGTTTGTGTATCCTTAGATTATTGGGAATATCCTGTCGACTTCATGGTTTTAACACCCAAGAATAATTTAGGAGGACATCCATTAATCCTAAGAAGACCCTGGTTAGCTATGGCTGATGCTTTCATTGGTTGTAGATCAGGTGACATGTTTATCTCACATAGAAGTTATACAAATAAATTTACATTGTATCCACCTACAAAAAACAACAATAGAAATAAAGAGTGAGGAATAGATATATGATGATGATGATATACAACATGTTTTCACTACTGAACATGTAAGTGAGGAGGACCAAATTTTAATTCTAATGGAAAATAATGAACCCTCCTCACATTATGACCGTATTCGAATCGAATATCTATCATCTAGACAAATGTCTTTACACTCTATGGAAAAGTTTGGAAATTATTTAATAGAAATTTTTCCAGCAAAACTTTGAACGCTAATGAAAACATGGAAGAATTATAGAAAAATCATTTAGTAGAAATTTTACAAAAACACTCTTCTGCTTATGCATGGGAATACACTGATATAAGAGGAATTAATCCTAAAACTTGCATGCATCATATCGAGACCAGTTAGACAACCACAAAGAAGAATGAATCCAAATATGAAAGACATTGTGAAGGAGGAATTACAAAAACTGCTAAATGTAAACTTCATCTATCCAATACCAAACAGTCAGTGGGTTTCACCCTTAGTAATCATTCCTAATAAAAATGGGAAATGGAGAGTATGTATCGATTACAGGGAATTGAATAAAGCAATATTAAAATACCACTTTCCACTTCCTTTCATAGATCAAGTTTTAGACACATTAGCAAGGAAAAAGCATTTTTCATTTTTGGACAGTTTTAGTGGATACAATCAAATTCAGGTAGCACCTGAGGATCAAGATAAAACCACATTTACCTGTCCATGGGGAACTTATGCTTACCGAGTACTTCCTTTTGGATTATGCAATTCTTCGGCAACATTCCAAAGAGAAGTCCTCGGAATTTTCTCTCATCTTATTCATGATTGTTTGGAAGTATATATGGATGATTTCATAGTTTATGAAGATTCTTTTGAAGAAGCACTAGAAAATTTAGAAAAGGTTCTAATAAGATGTGGAGAAACAAATCTTTAGTCAATTCATGAGAAATGTTTTATGATGTTTAATGATGGAATTATTTTAGGTCACCATATTTCAGGGGATGGAATTCAGGTAGACTCATCTAAAGTAGAGGTCATTTCTATATTATCAGTGCCAAATTGTCAAAGAGATGTTAGGAGTTTTCTTGGTTTTAATAGATACTATATAAGATTCATAGAAAACTTCACAGAAATTGCATCTCCACTCTTCAAACTACTTACCAAAGACTGTGAATTCAGTTGGGATTCTGATTGTTAAAATGCCTTGAAACTTTGAAAAAGAAAATCTCTGAAGCACCTATTTTAAAAGGACCTAATTGGAAATTTCCTTTCCATATATCAACTGATGCTTCAGACACAACCTTAGGAGTTGTGTTAGGACAAAAATACCTTACTCCTTATGCAATCTATTATACCAGTAAAAATTTAAATCCAACAGAGCTAAATTATATTGTAATTGAGATGGATTTTTTAGCTGTAGTTCATGCCATTAATAAATTCAGACATTATATAATTGGCTATGAAAATTTCATTCACACAGACCATTTTGCCATTAGATATCTAATGAATAAACCAATCACTAATGGAAGAATAACCAGATGGCCCTTACTATTGTAAGAATTCAACACCACCATTATAGATTGACTCGAAAACAAAATACAATTGTTGAATTTTTATCTAGAATTAAGAATGATAATAATGATAAACTCGTGGAGGATAAATTTCCCAATGAATATATTTTCACAGTATATACTAAATCACCTTGGTATGCATATATTGCTAATTTTTTAGCTACTGGGAAATTACCATTTCATTTTTCTCTTAGAGAAAAGAGGAGGATAATTCATTACAACACATCTTACTCATGGATAAACGAAGAATTGTACAAAACAGGACCAGATCTCATCATCAAAAGATGTGTTCGAGAAGACGATATACCAGAAATACTTAAAGCATGCCATGATGAACCATGTGGAGGAAATTTCTCTGACATAAGAACTGCTTATAAGATCCTTCTCTTAGGATATTATTGACCTTCCATTTTCAAGAATACCTAGGAATATGTTAAGAGATGTGACAGTTGTCAAAGGATGGGGAAACCTACTCTTTCAAATGAAATTCCATTACAACCTCAGGTACTCATTGAACCTTTTGAGAAATGGGTGCTAGATTTTGTTGGTCCAATCAATCCACCTTCAAAACAAAAAAGGTATATTATGGTATCTACTAATTATGTCACTAAATGGGTAGAATCTAAAGCACTTCCTTTTGCTACTGAAAATGTTGTAGTTTCATTTCTTTCTGAGGATATTTTTACCGGTTTTGGTGTCCCAAGAGAAATTGTAATAGATCACGGAACACAATTTACATCCAAATTAGTATAGAAGCTCGTGGAATAGTATAAAAATAAGCATCAGAAATATACCCCATACCATATACAAGCCAATGGACAAGTTGAGTCTACAAACTAGGTGATTGAAGCAATTCTCACAAAGACTGTACACTTACATAGGAAGGACTGGGTAGAAAAGCTTCCAGAAGCTTTATGGGCTTATAGAACTACATGGAGAAGCAATACAGGACATACTCCCTATGAACTTGTTTATGCAAACCAAGTCTTACTTCCAATAGAGTTCCAGATCCAAACCTATAAAAGAAAATTCTAATTGGATCTTTACTTATCAGAGGCACAAAAACAAAGGATTGGACAACTCAATAAGCTTGATGAAATAAGACAAGATGCCTTCCATAAGACTAGACTAGTTCAACAACAGAGATCTCGATGGCATGAGAAATACATCAAAGAAAGAAAATTTCATCCAGGATATTGGACATTACTTTTTTATTCAAAGTTCAAGAATTTCCAAGGAAAATTTCTTTGAAAATGGTGTAGTCAGAATCAAGACTACTGATGAAAAGAAAATTCCTCTTTTAGTGAATGGACATTGACTTAGACTTTATCAAAAGCCATTGACAAAAGAAGAACTTGTCAAAAATTTCCAAGATAACTCAAAATTGAAGATGGTTGAGAGGAATTCTTCTTCGTTTCCGCCTTAGAAATTTTATTTTTCTTGTTTCATAATGAAAAAAAAATGTATAAACATGAAAACCAACAAGTTGTTGGCATGCTTATACATAAAATTTAAATTGAAAACTAACTATTGTTGGCACCTTAAATTTTCTCTTAATATTTTTTCTAAAAATCCCTTTCTTGAAAAAAATTTGCTACAGAATTAGTGACTTTTTGTAGCTCTGATAAGGTTTTTGTAGCCAATCTAACAAGGACACTTTGTGGCTCAAATTGAAGAAATTATTAACTCCTTTCAAAGTGTTAGAAAATTATGTATTACAGAGCAATGGAACACATAAAATATATTGCAGAAATATAAACACATAAAACAAGGGAGACACAGATATACGTGGTTCACCCAATTTGGGCTACGTCCACGAAGAAATAGCCAATCCTTCCTTTTATATTATCTAGCAAACTGAAGAGATACAGCCTATAACAGACCTGTTGTAATTCCCTCTTCCCTCTCACACAATCTCCTCTATCTTTCGCACTCATAATACAGATCTACATAGACGCAATGCAACTCCCTCATATATAGCGAGGGGTTGCCTTCTAGGGCAAAAAAACCTAAATTAAACATAACTTCTACCGTCAAATCTCCACCTAATGAATGGCCCAGATTGATTACGAAATTGCAGCATTTTAAAAGTCAATTTTACATCTATTTTTAGCTTCAGGGGCATTGCCCTCGATCCCCTACTAGTGGGGGGCTCCCAAAAATCGCAGCCGACCCCCCTGGACCCCCCTTGCAGTGCACATTTTATGGGCGACGTTGCTACCACATTACAAAATAGGGTCCAATGTGGCAATACCTATGAATAAGGAAGATAATTAGGCTCCACACCCAAAAATCTCCCACTTGGAGACTAATTATAGCAACTCAACCGCTGTTTCATTTGTTGGACAATGACTCCACTTTGGACCTGGTTGTTTCTCATCTTTTTCATACTTGAAGACCTATTCAAACTTAGTAGAATCTCAGATTCTCCCTGGTTACAACTTTTGTTAACATATCTGCAAGATTCTGGCTAGTGTGTATCATTTCCAGCTTCAACTTTCCCTCTTCCAATGCTGATCGTATGAAATGGTATTGAGTTGAATATGTTTAGTCTTGGAATGAAATGCAGAGTTTTTTAAAAGATGTATGGCACTCTGCCTATCACTGTATAACCTGCTTAAGTCCTTCTTACCAATTTCATCCAAAAACCTTTGTAACCAAATGATTTATTTACTAGCCTCTATAGTAGCAACATACTCTGCTTCTGTTGCTGAGAGTGCAACAACACTTTGCAATTTTGAAACCAAACAGACAATTGTTCCACCTATAGTATACACGTACCCTGTGGTGCTCCTCCTGTTATCTCTATCACCCGCCATATCTGCATCAACATATCCCTGTAAAGCAATGTTTGAACCACCAAAACATAATGCTTGATTTGTGGTACCTCTGAAATACCTGAGAGTCCACTTCATCACCATCCAATGTTCTTTCCATGGATTTTTCATGTACCTATTTACAACTCCCACTGCATGTGCAATATCAGGCCTTGTGCAGACAATCGCATACATTAAGCTTCCCACTGATGATGCATATGGAAATTTAGACATATAATCCATTTCTTCCTGAGTCTTGGGACACATTTCCTTACTTAGTTTGAAATGGCTAGCCAAAGGTATACTAACTACTTTTGCATTCTACATATTAAACATTTTCAACATCTTTTGTATATACTGACTCTAAGACAATGTTAATTTGTGATTCTTCCTATCTCTAGTTATTCTCATACCAAGGATTTGTTTTGCAGCACCCAAATCCTTCATTTCAAATGAGTTTTCCAATTTTCTTTTGAGCACATTTATTTCCTACATGTTAGAACCTGCAACAAGCATGTCATCTAGATAAAATAACAATATAATATAGCTTCCATCATTTTTCATTTTGAGATAAACACAATGATCAGAGTGGCATCTAGTATAACCTTGTTCAGACATAAGCCTGTCAAATTTTAGATACCACTACATTGGATCCTATTTTAAGCCATACAAGCTCTTCTTCAACTTGCACACTAGTTTCTCATTCCCTTTTACCTCATATCCTTGTGGCTGCTGCATATATATCTCTTCCTCCAAATCCCCATGGAGAAAGGTTGTCTTTACATCTAACTACTCAAGATGCAAATCTTCAACTTCTACTAGACTTAAAATAGTTCTGATTGAAGCCATTTTAAGAACAGGAGAAAATATCTCATCAAATTCTATAGCCTTTTTTTGTGCAAACCCCTTCACCACAAGTTTAGCTTTATACATTTTTCTACCTCCATCTTCTTCCTTCAAGCTATAAACCCATTTATTCTGTAATGTGGTTTACTTGAAGGCAACCTGACTAAGTCCCAAGTCTGGTTATGTGCTAAGGAGTCCATGTCTTCGTTCATGGCTTGCTCCCAGTTCTTCCTAGTTTCTACCTGCACTACTTCTTCATAACATTCTGGTTCACTAGAATCAGTCAACAATACATAATATAATGAAGAAGAGTATCGTTCAGGGGGTCTACTTATCTTGGTACATTTTCTAACACCACTTTCAGGTGTTTGAGGTGCTTGTTGCTGTTATGGTCGTTGTTGTTGTTCTAGCTGTTGATCATTATAATTTTCAGGCACCTTCACTTTTTCTGTGATCTCATCAAGCACCATGTATTCTCTGTTTTCTTTTTCCTGCATCTGATCCTTATATGAAACCTTTTCATTGAATATGAAATCTATGCTCCTAATGATTTTTTGTTTTTCATAATCATAAAAGAAATAACCAAAATCATTAACACCATATCCAATAAAGGTACATTTCTTTGATTTTGCCTCAAGCTTTGTTATGTTTTCTTTATTAATGTGGACAAAGGCTTCACAACCAAAAGTATTTAAGCATGAGTATTTTACCTTTTTACATGTCCATGCCTCCTCTGAAATACCACCATCCAAGGAACTTGAAGGCCCTCTATTTATTAGATAAACAGTAGCATCTACAACATCTACCCAAAATTGTAAAGGAAATCCTACATGGAATCTCATGCACCTTGCACGCTCCATGATCGTCCTGTTCATCCTTTCTGACACACCATTTTCTTGTGGTGTTAATGGAATTGTCTTCTCTCTTCGAATTCCATTCTCTGAACAATACCTATCAAACTCTTTGTTGCAATATTCACCTCCATTCTCTGATCTGAGACACTTCAACCTTTTTCCTATCTCATTTTCAACCAAAGCTTTCCATTTCTTGAAAGTATCAAATACATCAGATTTATTTCGAATACAATGAATCTAGGTTTTTAGGGTTGCATCATCAATAAAAGTAACATAATAATGAGAGCCACCGAGAGATGATACCTGAGCAGGTCCCCATACATCTATATGCACAAGCTCTATTTTTTCACTCTTCTTTTCTTTCCCAACTCTAAGGAATCTGACTCTCTTCTGTTTTCCATAAACACAATTCTCACAAAATTTTAAATCAACGTGCTTCAAACCTGGCAACAAATTTCTTGAGTGAAGAATCTGCATCCCCTTCTCACTCATGTGCCCGAGCCTATGATGCCTATCGAGCCTGTCCAAAATCGGCTTGAACATAATCATGAAAATATTTCCTATCAGGTGTGCCATGGAATGAGGCCCTTCAATCTACCACCCAGGCATCAATAACATTTTCTAATGAAGGAATCAAAGCATCTTGCAACACATCACCTATCACATTCACTTCATTATTGTTTTCTTGTTGTGCGTATCCTTCATTTCCCTTCTGAGACTTGTAGTCTTTCTTCATGTGTCCTTTCTTCCCGCATTTCTAGCACACTATCAATGCTTTGGACTTGGATCTGCGTTTCCTTGACTTACTGCAATATCCTGGGCTCTTTCCTCTTTCCATTTTTCTTCCTCTCGTCTCTGCAGTCAAAGCATTACCTGATGTCTCACCGGAGCTTTTCTGTCACATTTTCTTGCTAAGGATTGCATCGACAACATCATCAAACTTTAAAGTACTAAATCTAGAGACAGAGTTACTAATGGCCATAACTAAACCATTCCAACTTTTTGGTAATGAGCACAGAAATAATAGAGCCCTAACTTCAACATCAAAAGTTACCCCTATATAAATTAACTGAATGGTAAGTATATTAAATTCATTTAAATGATCAGCAATAGATCCACCTTCTGATATCTTGATATTAAATAAATGCTTCATAAGAAATACCTTATTTGAGGCTAAAGGTTTTTCATATAGTTTGGCCAATGCCGACATTAAACCCTTTATTTTCATTTCCTTTCGAATATTAAAGGCTACCGATGCCACTAGGCATAGCCGTATTGTTCCAAGTGCCTTTCTCTCGAGAATATCCCGTTTTGTGTTTGTCATACTCATCAGCTTCATTGTCTTTCCACTTAATGGTAGGTATAGATCTTTCTAATACAGATAATCTTCCATCAATATCTTCCATAGCTGGTATTTTTTACTGTTAAATTTTTCAACCCTAAACATACCATCTTCTGCCATTGCTCCCACTTGAGCCAGGAATCCTTATCTCCTGTGAGTTTATCAACCAAATAGACCTTCAGCTCTAATACTAGTTGTTAGAAAATTATATATTACAGAGCAATGGAACACATAAAATATATTGTAGAAATATAAACACATAAAACACATAAAACAAGAGAGACACACATATAAGTGGTTCACCCAATTTGGGCTATGTCCACTGAGAAACAGCCAATCCTTCCTTTTATATTATCCAGCAAACTAAAGAGATACAACCTACAACAGATCTGCGGCAATTCCCTCTTCACTCTCACATAATCTCCTTTCTCTTTCTCACTCACAATACATATCTGCATAGACGCAATAAAATTCCATCATATATAGCGAGGGGTTGCCTTCTAGGGAAAAAAACCCTAAATTAAACATAACTTCTAACGTCAAATCTCCGCCTAATGAATGGCCCAAATTGACTACGAAATTACAATATTTTACAAGGCAATTTTACATCTATATTTAGCTTCAGGGGGGCTTCCCCTGATACCCTGCCACGGGCGGGCTCCCAAAGATCGCAGCCGTCCCCCCGGACCCTGCTTGTAGCGTACATTTTTACAGGCAGCGTTGCTGCCACATTATGAAATGGGGTCCAATGCAGCAATACCTATGAATAAGGAAGATAATCAGGCTCCACACCCAACACAAAGTGAAAAGTACCTGCAAATGACATCAAGGACAAATAAAGGTTAGCAAATAAATCTCAGGTATGTAACACTTTAATTTTACAATGGGGGTTAACATATTGCATATATGAATTATGTGGACATAACATTACAAAAAAACCAAAATCATTGTAGTTCATGGATGATAGTCCCTTGTCAAATCCATTATAATCCGCCACCATTTTAACTCCTATCCCATACTCATTTCGGATCCATCGATTTGATTGCCAAATCATTGAATTAAATGCATTCAAATGACTAACTCATCCTTGTGAACCTTCATTATACTTACCCATTCTCTCATTCTTTCAATACATATAGTCTCTCCATCTTAGAGTGAACCCTTACTAACTATTTTCCTTGTCAAGTAAAATAGTTCTTGAGATGAAACATCTCTCAACATGGGCGTTATTGTTTGAATAGAACCAACAGGATGAATTTTTTTCGAAGGATACCCCCAGACTAGAGAATTGTTACAAAAAACTTAGTGGTTATATTTCATAGAAAAGTTTGATGGTTTCCACAAGGAGGTGAAAAAAACCTTTGCATGATCTTTTGATGGAACATAAGTTGAAATAGGTGATGGCAAGTTCACAATGACAGAGTCCTTGATTGTAGAAGCCATCGAACTGCCTAGAGTTGGAGAAAAGTGGTTCAAGAACAGAGTAATCAAAGGGGAAGACTGGAAAATTTTCTTAAAAACACAAGCATGGATACTTATGTCTTCAGAAAAGTTATTCCTAGCTCTGCCCTCAAAAGTAAATGGATAAATTTGCTCCTTATACTTTAGAAATCTGTTACTTGTGAAGGTCGATTTGGGTGTATGTTTTTCTATCACATTAGGTTATTGATGAATTTCCTTGAAGACCATCAAATGAATCTTCCATACTTTATGTTTCATAGCCTTGAGAAAATGTCAGTAAATGTTCAGAAGAAAATCCATCTTATAGACAACACAATATACCATCATGGGTTAATAAATTTTTTGATTGAGTTTCATCTTCAAAGCATAGGTGATAATTGGGAAGATTTTCTAGTGAGAAATCACTTTGAAGATAAAAGCCCTGAACAACCAGGTGGTAGAAAAACCCTAAGGGGAAGAAAGAGAAAAATTGAGACAGTAATAGAATAGGAACCAAAACATCAACAAGATTTTTCAGAGGATGATCTACTAATTGTAGAAATTTTGTCGAAAATGAACATAGAAAGTCTTAGAAAAAGAATGCCATCAAGAAAATAGAGGTTTTATCCCAAATAAAAACCCTACCTTAGAAAGAAATTCTAAAAGTTAAGGAAAAGAAGATTCAAAGGTTGCTAACCACAGGTTTGAGAAGAAGCACTAGATTGAACACAATGAAAGAAGAAGCCTCAGAAGTTATAGAGCATATTGATCTTGAATCAAAAGAGAAATTTGAAGATCTCAAGGACTCTCCAAGAGAATCACTAAGACTGTCACCAAGGGTATCACCACCTCCCTTCATTTCACCTCCAAAGAGTCCAGTACAAAGCCCAGGTATTGATCATGTACAACAAGAAATCTATGATTACATAGAATGATTAGAGAGAAAGGAAGTAGCAGCCAAAGGATCAATTTAGAGCCTAGAAGAAGGAATCAACTAGTTTAATGAGCCACAAGAACCTTCAGCATCTAATGTCTTGAAATAAGAAATTTTTGTGTTGGAGACATTAAACAGGTACCTCGAAACTGAAAATCAAACGCTAAAGGCACCAAATGGAATTCAAATTACCAAAGTGATAACCTCATTCTTCACTTAAGTCTATGGTATAAAAAGAATAAGAAAATTAAGAAAGAAAACAAGTCCAATAAAAGAGAAATGATTCAACTGAAGTACAAGATCCTTATGAGGAAAGCAAGGATGGCAGTAACTGCCAAGAAGATGAAGAAAGTGAAATCTGGATGTGTTGGCAAAGGTATCTAAAGACATACCAAAAAATGACAATTTTGTGTTGTATGAGGACACACAAAACCTCCAGTGTGGGGGAATGTAGAGTCCAAGAACTGCGTTATCTTTACCTCCCTTTTGTCCATATTTACCTCCTTTTTCCTATTTCTATCATCCAAATAAATGCAGTAAACATAAGGTTTTTATAAGGTAAACTTTCATATGTCCTCTTTTTCATATTTTGAAAATATGCCTTATTGTTCTATTAATGTTTAGATGCAGCTACAAAATTGACCTAATTCTGTAGCTAATCCACAGATCTGTGGCTACTTCCATTGTTGACAGGGTTCGAGTGTGCCAACTCAACAAAGGACTATACGGGTAGATAGGGAATTATCCTCTCATCTATTTCTTCCTATTTACTCGAGCTAATTCACCGGGAGATCTGCACAATAACATTATCAACCATGGTGTTCAACAATAGGACAGTGCACTGGAACAGAGTCCAAATTTTAAGAGATTTCATAGATTTGCTTTTTCAATAGAAAATCAACAAATAAGAAATATGATTTATTTTTGATAAGGATTATAGTGAAGTCTTGCAGGCCTAAATTTCTCATATTGTTAATAAGAATTCTATAAAAACACTAGCAACTTTGTGTAATGGATGCGCCACCATATGTAATTTGAGCATCCTATAAAACTCTTTTTTGCTTAATAAAAAGTTCATGCTTCATATATTTTATGTGTTGTTGATTTAAGGCAAATGACTTCTTCGTGGAGGGCCCCTACACGTAGATCAGGTCTTTGATTTACAATAATTATATTTTCTTTTGTTTCATAGATTTAATTTGTGGATGCCTTGTTTTCATGTTTTTAAGATGCAGTTCAATGAAGTTCGTGACTAGGTTCACTTGATTGATCTCTGTATCGTTCCTTTCATTTGCTTAATACCTAACATAAAATCAGTAAGTTCATTTGCTTAATAACTAGCATAAACTCAGTAATTTCATTTCATTGATTTTCCTAGCATAACTTAGTGATTTCATAGCTCAATAATCTTGTTTCAATTTTTCTTTTTGCATTGAAATAAAGTTGTAGTAGATAAGAGTGGCAGTCTTTCTTAGCTTCTAAATTCAAGCACATTTCATCTTCAATTTGATAAATTAGGATTTTATTTATGTCATTTCATGCTTTCATAATTATCTTTGTTTAGCTACAACATAAAGGTCCAACAACAATTGATAAGTTGAAAAGAAGATTAACATAACATATTCATTGAAAAGAGTTAAAGTCATTATCCAATCATTCTAAAAACTCAATTCAATTAAAACAAATTCTAGAGATAACATTTAGGATAATAAATTAACAACAAAATCTTAGAAATAACATCCTAGTATAGATAATAACGTCATCTCAACAATAATTCTAGAGTTTGACATTAACTTAGATAACGATAAGATAATCACCTTAACGACATAAAAGACTTCTAGCACATATAGTGCACTTGCACTTCACCAGTTTACTGGCCCTGGTCAATAATTTATGCTTAAAATTTAAGAACATTAAACTGACTAAACACCGACGCTCAAGATTCCTAATGAAAAATGATTTAGTTTAGAAAGGTCTTTCTTCCAAGGCCAAAGTGACCTTGAGTTTTGGTGGTTCTCGAAATAGGTTTTGAATCTATAACTTATTGATTTATGATACTATTGTTTTTTCTAATCATGCACACTAAAAAATTCTAAAAGTATTAGCTGAGGCTAGGCACTGACACAAGATTTTTACTTGGTGCGTGTGTAGGTTATTACCTTTTGTCTTTAATACCCAACCCTACAGGGATATAACTAACACTCTTTTGACAACCTCCTCGGCAATGATGCCAAAACATTGGGTTCCTTAGTTGTTCCTTAAAAAGACCAACAGACATTTGAACATTAAATGGTCAACCCATAACTCATCTATTTACTTCAAGGTTGTCCATACTGTATGTGCAAAGAATAATGTTTATGTAACCTGATCTGTCTAGTCCTATTGAATGGTAAATGCATGAAAGCACAAGAAACAATTAGGATTTCCTAAAAGAACAAATTTACTCACAAATTCATGAATTCAAACAATCAAAGCTTATTTAAGATCATTGAAGCATTAAACCTTCTAAAAACAATCCTGCTAAGTACAACTTGTTTCCTAGGAAACTGCAACTACAGGAAAGAAACAACACACTTGAATAGAAAGAAATTTTTTGAAAGAAGTATCAAACCTTTCTCTTAACAATTTTTCATCATTAATAGAAAGTGACAAGATAAATAACTCTTTAGAAAACCAATTATCAAAAATATAATTTTGATGATATTTACTCAAACTGTTGTAGCAACTATTGTTGTAATGAATAATTTAGTAACAATGATCAATTCTAGAAGGAAATCTAATAATTGTAAAACAAGAATAAAAAAGATGAAATGTAAATTTAATAACACAAAGAAGTAAGTAGTCGTTCCAGGATTGGGTCCACAATCATTGGAATTCAACAACCTTAGAGTGAAATTAGTGCAATAATTAAAGTTAAATCGTGTAAGTCTTTGTTATATTAGTCAACAACAATATTACAAAGTATGTCTGCAAAAACTCAGAGCATAGGTATGAGATTGAAAGTTAAAATATTTTTCACCTAAGCTTTGTTCCGCTCTTTTATAATTATAACCAAGTCTATAATTAAAATAAAGGAGTGATCCTAAGAATCTAAAGATTCTCAGGATGATCAATTTGAGTTACCAAATCTCTTAGGTTCCCTCATAATAGATGGAAAAAATCTTGTTCATAGCTGGTATTTCCATGATGATTGTTCATCTCACTTATCTAGGTCACAACTAACCTGAGCAACTTCGTGTAGACCAATCTTGTCCAACTATCCAAGGGAAAATATCAACTTATCAAAATCCCTCTCAATTATCATTTCAAATTGTAAGCATAACTCATATTTTCATGGTTAAATCAATTCGTTTAGAGAATAAAATGATGGAAATCTTTATTGATTCCTTTCTAAAGTTCACAACACACAAACTACCATATTATATACATAAAAGATTCAGAAAACTAATGAAAGGATAAAGAAACAAGGTAAGAAAATGTGTCAATTTTGGAGCCCAATAGATGGGATTATTTATTGGTTTGAGCTTTGGATTTCCAAATGGTTTCATAACCCAGGGTGAGGTGCTCTCACAAAAATTCCCAAAGGCCTAGGAATCCGTTGATCAGTAATGGTGGGATACAGGGAAAAGCCTGAGGGTGGACATGGGAAAATTCCTCAAGGATGGTGAAGGAATCTTGAGACATTCAAGCTCATTTTGGTTTTGTGATCTCAGGATTGGTTTGGTTGAGATCATGGTATGGTGAGGGTAGAGGTGGTTTAACCTCTAGATTCCCTTGGTTTTTTTTGGATTGGTTTATCCCATGAGATCCCACATTCATGCTTGGAATATGGAACAAAGGTGATTAAATGAAAGAAAGATTTGTTTAAGCCAATCTATGGTCGAGTGGTACATGGAGGTCTTGAACCTAGTTGGCTCTTGCCTATGCTTAATAAAAATGAAGTTTCTCTTGCTTTTGATTAGTAAATGTACTTGTTATTATGTGACTTTAATGGCCGTTCTCTCATTTTTATTTATCTGCTTATATGTTAGTTATAAGCATGGTTATATGATAGTTTTCAGTCATGGATATTTTCATCTTTTTACTTGTAACTGAAAGAATAATGAATGCAAGACCGAATTGGTGTTATAACAGCCAATGTGAGAAGGAAGTGACCTTTCTTGTTAGACCTCACATAAATTTTTAGTCCCTTATGTTTAGACTTGCATTTATGACCTATACGTTGCATATCTACCAAGTGTTTGACATAATGTCACTGTCGGTTGGGGATGGTCAAGTAAAGTACTAGTTCCCATTTTTGGTTTACAAGCATTATATTCATGACTTTTATGAGTTCTAAAGTTTCATAGTTTTTTGGGCAGAGGCTAAGCCCCATCCCTAAAAAATAGACTTATTTCTTGCAGTCATTGGCACAATACTTGTAGAAAAAGGCCACAATCGCTTTGATGCAGGCCCATGGGAACAACTAAGAACCCGTAGTCATATGGAGGCCTTAGCAAGGGAGCGACTGGGACTCTAGGTTAGGGAAAAAGTGAGTTGTCTCAGGGTTTGGACACCTGGAGGAGTTGGGTTACTCCTGGAGGTTCTATGGCACATGAGGGAAGTCATTAAGGTCTTGTTGTGTCAAATATATTTTCTTAAGTCTAGCTAGGAGGCTGAGTCATATCATAGTGGCCCCTCATCTCATATTTACCCTAGGTAAGTCAGTGAAAGTGTGTAGATATGAGAGGAGACGTGTTACAGGGTGGTATTAGAGAAGGTTACGCTCTCTTTGGGAAAAATTCAATGTTCTCAAGATTATGGTTGTCATGCATGGGGTCATGGTATACAGTTGGTATGGTCATGCATGATATTGATATGTTGTTATATGGATATGCTTATGATTATAAATGTACATGCTAATGTGGATTGATCTTGCAAATGAGATAAGACTACCCTGAATATCAATGAGGTGTGGATTTGAATTTTGTATCTATTTTTTTTATCTGACATGGTACACTTGCAGGAAGAAGAGAATCAAGGATGAAGAGTAAAATGGTAGACTATATCTCCCGTGACTCTCCCTACAGATCAGTTAGGCAGCAAGGAGATTAACATTCTCCTGCTGTATAAAATACATTTAGGAGTTTGAGGAAGAGATCATAAGTTGTAAGGAAGACAATGACAAGTTGGTTGATGCTCAAGAAATACTTGCAAGGGATAAAGAAAATAAGATAGATGTTAATGAAACAATTATTTATAGCTTTCAGAATTGAAGAAACATGGATAATTGAGGATCAGTTAAGAGAAGGAAGAAAAGACTAATGGAGCCTATGGTAGCAGGTCTCAGTCCAGATATAGGTTGGATAGAGGGGAAATAACTAGAGGTGGCGGATCACTAGACACACCTGACAGGAGGATTGGTATGTATGGGCATAATTCTAGTTCCTCATCCAAGAGACATCATTGTAGTCATCACCGTCATTATCCTTACTAGAGGGGTGAGTACTTTTTGAAGGACTTTAAGAAATTCAAGCCTCCTACATGTGATGGAGAGATGAAGAAGTCAGAAGATGCATAGGCATGTTTCCTTGGGATGAAGAAATTATTTAGATTTCATAGCTATAAAGATAACATGAAAGCTAAGATAGGCACTCTCAATCTTAAAGGGAAAGAAAATATATGTTGGAAGGATGTAAATAATTTCAAAGGTATTTTGGAGCATGACTTGATTTGTGATGAGCTTGAAAGTCTCTTCAAGAAGAAGTACCTATCAGAGAGGTACTATGATGGAAAATCTAAGGATTTTTATGAGTTTCATATTGGTTCCATGATAGATGATGAGTATACTAGTAGGTTCCTAGAGCTGTTGAGATATGTGCCTTACCTCAAGGAGGAGAAGGCTAAGGTTCAAGGATTCATCAATAGGCTTCAAGTAGCATACAAAGACCAAATTGAGTTTGATGAACCTAGATCACTAGAGGAGGCCATCTGAAATTTGAAGAATTATTATGAGAAGTAGAATCGCAAACCTAGCCTAAGTGTCACTTGAAAGGAAATGAGAAAGTCAAAGGAAAATGACCAACAAAGCGACGAAGACCTCAAGATGCAGGTGAGAAAAAAATATGGTTCCTTACAAGAATTTCAATGCAGTTTGTCAGGCTAGGTAGTAACTCCTCTAAGAAAAATTGATTCGTATGTTTATTCCTTCAGGTTGGTCTTCATTATATACATGAGGGAGAGACTGTTCCTGAAGACTGTTCACATTACTTATTTATTTATTTAAATATTGTTCACCCAATCCTGATGATTAGGTGACAACATTCCCCCCCTTAATCTGAAGGGATGTTGGTAAGTCCAAGCATCATTATGAATCATTCAAGTTTTTCTCTTCCAAGTTCTTTGGTGAAGATGTATTCAATTTTCTCATTAGTGGAACAATGACAGAGATGGATTGTTTTGGCCTCAATGTGATGTTGAATCAGATGATATTTAGTATTGATGTGCTTTGTTCGATCATGGAACTTTGGGTTCTTGGCCAACTTTATTGCAGAGGTATTGTCAATCATGAGTGGAGTTGATTGTACTTATTTTACCTACAAATCTTCAAGAATTTTCCTGAGCCACACAATTTCTTTTGTTGCTTCAGCTGCTGCCACATATTCTGCTTCTGTTGTGGAATCTGTTGGAACTGATTTTTTGCATGATCTCTAGGAGATAGCTCCTGATCCAAGACTCATAGCATATCCTAAAGTAGATACCCCGGTTTCTTTGTCTCCATCGAAGTCTGAATCAGAGTATCCAATCAAGCTGAAGTCGTCCACCTATGTATACTTGATTCCAAAGTCTTGAGTTCCCTTCAAGTACCTTAGATCTCTTTTTGCAGTAGACCAATGTCCCTCACAAGGGCTTTACATAAACCTAGAGAGGATTCCAACAACAAACGAAATGTCTAGTCTGGTAGTAGTTAGGTAGGTGAGACTTCCTACAAGCTATCTATACTTTGTTGCATCCTCAAATTCTTTTCCTTCAATAGATGTGAGCTTTAAGTTTTGTTCCATTGGAGTAGTAAGAGGATTGCATTCTGTCATGCCAAACCTATTCAACAGATCTCCAATGTATTTATTTTGACAAAGAAATATGGACTTCGGATGTTGTGTTACTTCAATACAAAGATAGTAATGAACATAGCCCAAATCAGTCATTTCAAAACTTTTCCCCAATTCCTTCTTTATGGATGCAATGTAGCTTTCATTATTCTGTGTCATTAAAAGATCATCTACATATACCACAATATATACAATTGCTTTGCCAACTTTCTTGACAAATAAAGTTGCATCATCAATATCATAATGTTTGAAATTGAGTTTCAGAAGATGCTCAGTTAGTTTTTCATACCAGGCTCGTAGTTCTTGTTTGAGGCCATACAAGGAATTCACCAGTTTGCATACTTTATGTTCATGTCCTTTCATAGAAAATCCTTCAGGCTGGGACATAAAAACATTCTCTTTTAGATTTCAATTCAAGAAATCAGTTTTACATCCATTTGATGGACTTTCCAACCGTTCTAAGCTGCTAGGGCAAAAAGTGTCCGAATGGTAGCCCATTTTGCTGTGGGGGAGAAATTCTCCTCATAATCAACCCCTTCCTTCTGTGCAAAACCTTTTTCCACAAGCCTAGCTTTGTACTTGTCAAGTGAGCCATCAGCTTTATACTTGTTCTTGTAGACCCTCTTGCAGCTAATTGGTTTGGTTCCTAATGGAGGATCAACCAGCGTCCAATTGTCGTTCTTTATGAGGGCATCATACTCCTTTTGCATTGCTTCTTTCCATTCATCATGAGAAGCAACTTCTTTGAAGGAAGTTGGTTCAAAATCTATAGACAAGTTCAATTCACAATCACAAGAAACATCCATATCAATGAGTGAATTAGAGTCATCTACATCACCTCCATTTTGTCGGTTTGAATTTCTAGTTCCTGTCTTTCCAATCTCATCAGGATGAACACTTTCAAGTGTCTTTGTCAGCCACTTTGGGGGACCTTTTTCAGATGGTCCAGGCTACTTTTCTGATTGAGTTGGGACTGAATCAAGATTGAGTCTCCCAATTCTATCAATCACATCACTTAAAGCATCATCTGTTGTTGGAGTTTCATGCAGGGGAGAGTGTTCTTCAGAAGAAGATTCCACATGTTGATCTAGTATAGGAATCCCCCCTTCAAGATGCGGAATCTGATTATCAAATTCTTGAAATGATTTTTCTTTTGTGAATCTATCCAAGCAATCAAGTTGCCACTCAACAACATTGTCAGTTTTGGATGATTCAAGAAAAATTACATCTCTAGATACATCAAACTTTTTATTTACTTCATCATAGAGACGATATGCTTTGGAGGTGTTTGAATACCCCAGGAAGATACACTTACGACTTCTAGCACCAAGTTTGTTTCTATGTACCTTTGGTATCAAGGCATAACAGGTGGAACCAAAGACCCTGAGATGCTTTACCAAAGGAACATGTTCATACCACATTTCATATAGAGTCTTGTTTCTAATAGCATTAGATGGACATCTATTCTTTATATATGCAGCACATAGAACAAAATCAACCAAAAACATTATCTTTACATTTTTGAAGAAGAGAAGGGATCGTACCATATTTAAGATTGTCCTATTCATTCTTTCAGCTACACCATTCCGTTGGGGATTATAAGGCACAGTTGTTTGATGTTTGATCCCATGTTGGCAAAGATAGTTTTCAAATTCATTTGATGTATATTATTTTCCATTATTAGTTCAAATAGACCCAATATGAGATTGTGCATCATTTTCAATCCATTTATGAAAATTCTTGAATGTTTGAAAAGCATCAGATTTGTTCTTCAATATATAAACCCAACACATTCTGGTGTAGTCATCAATAAATGTCATCATATATTTATTTCCATTTGCAGAAGGAATAGGAATTTGACCACATAAATCTAAATGAATGAGTTCAAGTTTTCTATGTGCTCTTGAATGTGAATCATGAAAAGACTATTTGCTATGCTTTCCTAGAATACAAGCATCACATTGCTTAAATATCCTAGGAATTGTAGGCAAACCAGCAACACCATTTTTCTTCAACAAGCGGAGGTTGTCAAAGTTCAAATGTGAAAATCTAGCATGCCATAATAAACTTGATGGAAGTGTACCTTCTTCATCATGAGAATTGTATGAGAAATGTTGTGCACGAGAAAAGGTTCCTTGCAGCTTGAGAAGCCTTTCTTCTTCTATTCCCCTCATGACAAGTGAGTGGTCAGATGCTTTTCTTACCTCAAGCTTGCCATCAAACATATGAATGGAGTGACCTTGCTTTCAGATGTGGACCAAGGATAGCAAGTTTCTCTTGAGCTATAGGAGATATAGAACATGATGTAGAAGAAAGTTTCGAAGACCAGGCAGTTTAAGCCTGATTGTGCCAAGCCCTAATGGCTTGATTTTTGATTGGTCTGCAAAGTATACTGCTCCATCAACATTGTCAGTAAATTCTTCAAAAAAATCTTTTCTATGAGTCATCTGGCAGGTTTCTCCTGAATCAAGCAACCAATCATTTTTCCAAGAAGCAAGTGAAGCATTAAATAAATCTTCATTTACTCCAATATTACATTGTGCCACAACATAGTGAGCAGATTCAGGTGCTTTACCTTTGTCTATATCATCAGTTTTACCTTTCTGTTGGTTTCTTTGCTGCTCAATTTTTTCCCATGGTAGCTTGCATGTAGAGGCATCATGTGATCCATTTCTTTTGTAGCGTATGTAGTGTAAATCTGCCTTTTCTCCTTGAGAGTGTCTGCCCCCCCTGCCTCTGAAATATCTTCCTCTTCCTCTTCGACCACCTCTTCCTCTGGAAGAATCTTTAGTAGGATTCTTTTCTTTATGAGCAAGGCACATAGCCTCTTCAGAAGATTCAGGGGCTGTCTTCTTTCCAAAAGCTTTCTCTCTTTCAGCAAACTTTTTCACAAGAGAGTCAAAGGTGATATCTTTGAGATTTCCTTTTGCTTGCAATGACTCAAAATAATTGGAGTAAGTAGAATAAAGTGCATTGAGAAAATCGATAAGAGGAATATACAATTCAACCTTAGTGGATTTGATATCATGCATTATAGACTTTACTTCAGATGCAAGAGCAAGAGGATCATTATTTTGTAGTTCAAGAGTGAAGAGTTTAATCATGAGTTGAACAACTTCAAGTGTAGAATGTGAGTCATAGAGTTATTTCAGCGTTTGTAAGGCTTCAAAGGCAGTTGAAAATGGTGAAATATGGTGAGTCACCTCTTCATTTATAGATGCTACAATTAATGCATAAGCTTTACTGTTCTTGTTTTCCCAAATGACGAGCTCTTTGTTTGAGGTATGTTGTTCTGGTTCTTTGTCTACGTCTCCAACACACAGTCATTTCCACAACTCATTGAAAATGAGCGTGTGTTTTATCATCCGGGACCACTCAGGACAATTCTCCTTGCCAATGAGAACTATTCCCACAATAGATATGATTGAATGCATACTGTAAAAAAATACTTCTGCTAGCAAAAATCTGTGTACTGTAAAAATACTTCTGTTGATAGAAAAATACTTTTGCCAATATACAGTAAAATTGTACTTCTGGTGGTAATTTTAAAAAAATTACAATTCAAAGAGGAATTGGTATGATAGTACTATATTGAAATATAGTACTATAATGAAAAACTTAGAGTATTCAAACTATATTGAAACATAGTACTATTGTGCACATGGTCTCATGTATAGCCATTACAAGATATTACACCAATGCATGAATAGTGTAACTATGGACTTTCAAAACATTTTTTTTTTCAACGCAAAACATACCACTCAAGCACACCATTTATGCCATGATATCCTCGCTTCATATAACATTCAATGCACCCTCAAGTGTTCCCACACGACACACTCTTCAATTAAAGGTTGAGACGCATTACACTGTGTTAAAGCATTAAAGAATTTAAATCAGCCACCTTGATTAACTCCTCGATTAGACTGTTCCTCTGGCCACTAGCACCGACCCCTTCCATTTTGAAATGTCAATGAAAGATAGTCGATATATCTTCAGAAAAACTAGACTAAAACCATGTCATACATGCAAGTGGACTTGTGTGAAGCCCTACTATATAATAACCCTTTTTTAGACAGGCGAATGCATAACATAATGGAACAGAGGTCTCGGTTCAGTTAATGTAACGCTGGCAGTAGTAGGTCTTGGTTCAGGTCTTGATTCGGTTAATGTAACGCACAGTCTCATGATGTCGCATAGCAATAACTACGCAAAGTGAGAGCCTCTGTCGATCTCCCGTGAACTCTACCAGAACCAGCAAGAGTCCACGTCTCACTGTGCAATCCACACCATTTGTGAATGTCGCTACCTCTGGATTTCCAAAATCAATTATCCATCAAGAGAACCAGAAAACTATTCTTAAAGGAGAGAGAAGCATCATGACACTAGTGACATCAGTGAGCCACTATGTAGGAACATAATACAAAATCTCAACTATTAATAAAAAAGGGAAGGAAGACACGAGTAGAAAACAATAACAAAAACTTGGAGGAGCAGCGTATGGAGGGAGTAGCGTTCAGATGTTTATGAGTAGCGAGAATAATGGTGAACAGTAGGTGGAGCAGCAGGCTTTGAAACCTACCACAGATTATATGAGAGTTTGCTGCACATTAGAGCAAGGGGCAGCGTATATATGGGAAACTGAATTCGGTCAGATGGGTAGGTGTGAATTCTGAAAAATAGGTAGAACATAGGTAGAAACTGATGCCAGGAGTTACACAAAACCTAATTTTGGGAGCTAGCTCTAATACCATGTCAGGCCAAGCAGTAACTCCACTGAGAAAAATTGATTCGTATGTTTATTCCTTCATGTTGGTCTTCATTATATACATGAGGGAGAGACTGTTCACTTCATCTCCCGATGACTGTTCACATTACTTATTTATTTATTTACATTTTGTTCACCCAATCCTGATGATTAGGTGTCAACACAGTTGAGAAGGGACATGGGTCGCAGCATGGAGAGAAACAAAATAGAGGTGATGGTAGGGGACCATTGTAGTGTTGGATATGTGGAAAATATCATCACAAGAAGGATTTTCCATTTTACCTTAGATCTATTGTGCTCAGGAGACGTAGAAAGTTGGGGATGTTGGTCATAACATTCCTCAGATTTATATATCTATGGAAAACAAATAGGTAGATCACAATGCATCTATTATCAAGATGGATGGTAATCTTTGGGATTAAGTTGTTTCCATTTGATTGATCTAGGATTTAATTATAGTTATGTTATACTAACCTAGTGGATAAGTGTGGCTTCAGAAAAGAAGTGCATGCAGAGTATTGGTTGGTGCAGTTGGCTATAAATACTAAGAAGAGACTTCACCATTGGGTAAGAGATTTTTCATTTGATTTGAATGGTATGCCTACATCAGCACATTTGAATATACCTCCATTGGTATCGTATAACATTCTTTTGGGTATGGATTGGTTGTATCTTCATAGGACAAAAGTAGATTTTTATGACAAGGCCATTGAGTTCATGGATGATAATGGGGAAAAGAGAATCTTGCAAGGAAATAAGAAGCCAACATCAATGAGTATGGTTATTGCTATTTCACCTAACTACAATTTCAAAAAAAGGTGTGTGATGTTTGCAGTGTATATCTCCAGTGACAAGGGTAAAGATGTTGAGGATGAAGAAAAATTCAAGAGGTACTCTGTATTGCAACATTTTTAGGATGTGTTTCTAGAAAAGATTCCAGAGTTACCTCTTCACAGGGAATTGGAATTTTCTATTAAGTTGGTACCAAGGGTAGCACCAACATCAAAGGCACCTTACAAGATGAGCACACTAGAGTTAGTATAAGTGAAGTTGCAGTTGAAGGAAATTCTTGACAAGGGGTACATTAGGCCAAGTGTATCACCTTGGGGTGCACCAATGTTTTTCATAAAGAAGAAAGATGGTACTCTAAGGTTGTGCATTTTCTATAGGAAGATGAGCAAGGTGACGATCAAGAATAGGTACCCATTGCCAAGGATTGATGTTTTGTCTGATCATTTGAAGGGTGCAACAATGTTATCAAAGATTGACTTGAGATCATGATACCATTAGGTACGCATCATAGACGACGACATCTACAAGTCTACCTTCAGGACCAGGTATGGGAATTATGAGTTTGTTGTGGTTCCTTTTGGTTTGACTAGTTACACAACTACATTTATGTGCTTGATGAATATTGTGTTACATCCTTACCTCGGAAATTTTGTTATTGTATTCATTAATGACAACTTGATATATTCCAGGAATGAGGATGATCATGCTCAGCATTTAGCGGTAGTGTTGGGATTGCTAAGAGAGCATCAAATATATGCCAAGCTTAGCAAGTGCAGTTTCTTTCAAGCATAGGTGCACTACTTGGGACATGTTGTGTCCAAGGAAGTCATAACAATAGATCCAGAAAGGATAAGGGCCACCATGAAGTGGGTAGCTCCTAAGAATGTCAAGGAAGTCAGATCATTTTTGGGATTAGGAGTTTATTATAGGAGGTTCATCAATAACTTCTCACACATTGCATATCCTATTACATCCTTGCATAAGAAAGGTAAGAAGTTTGAATGGACATAGGAATGTGCAGCTAGTTTTGAGTAGTTGAAACAGTTGTTGGCCAATCCTCCAGTTCTTAAGATTATAGACCTAGATAAAGAGTATGTGGTTTGTACATATACTTGTAAAAGAGGAATTTGTGGAGTCCTTATGTAGTAGGGATAGGTGGTATTTTATGAGTCCAAGAAACTGAATGAGAACAAACAAAACTACATGAATCATGATCTTAAGTTGGCAACCATTATTCATGCCTTGAAACTCTGTAGTCACTATCTTCTTAGCAGATGATTTGTATTGACGAGCGGTCAAAGTGGGTTGATATATTTGTTTGACCAAGTGAATCTGAATGCTAGGTAGGCTAGATGGTTGGCCACCCTTATTGAGTTTGACTTCGAGATCATATATATAAAAAAAAAAGGGAACCAAGTCACAAATTTTCTTAGCAGGAGTGTGTAGGTGAATCATATAGCAACTATGAGCTCTTATGGGATAGACTTATAGGATCAGGTCTTATATGAAGGACAGAAGGATGACAAGTATATGGAGCTCAAGCACAGGTTGCAGTAGGGTACATGTGATCAGGATGTAGACTACCATCTCATGGCATATGGTTTGGTGATATTTAGGGATAAGATCCATGTGTCGAATGATAGTGATTTCAATAAGATTATCTTGAGGTAGTTTGATATCAAAACATACTCAAGTCACCCAGGATATCAGAAGAGGTTGACATCAATGAAGAAGTTCTACTATGAGCAAAATCTGAAGAAGGAAGTGGCATAATTCATGGCTAGATGTTTGGATTGTTAGCAGGTGAAGGAAGAGTGTAAGCATCCAGGTGGATTACTACAGCCTATTTCAATTTCGAAATGGAAATGGGAGGTCATTTACATGGATTTCATTACAGGTCTTCCAAGGATATAGAGGCAGCGTGATTCTATTATGGTTGTGGTAGATAGTTTGATCAAGGTTGATCACTTCATTCTATTGAAGACTACATATTTAGCTAGTGAGTTGGCAAAAGTATTCATTAGGGAGATTGTGAGATTTCATGGTGTTCCGAAGAAGATTGTATCAGACATGGATGCTAAGTTTACTTCCAAGTTTTGGAAGGATATGTTTGTAGGTTCGGGACAAAGTTGGCCTTTAGTAGAACCTATCATCTGTGGACAGATGGATAGACAAAGAGGTTCAATAGGATACTGGAGAATATGTTGAGGATGTATGTGATGCACCAGCAAAGGATATGGGAGGAGTAACTTCCATTGGTCGAGTTTGCATACAAAAATGGTTATAAGGCGTCATTGAGGATGAGTCCTTTTGAGTTACTCTATGGGAAGAGTTGTAACACTCCCATTAGCTGGAGTGATCTAGTGAACAGGGTAATTATTGGACTAGATATGTTAGAAGAAATGGAACATGAAATGCAGGTTATAAAGAAGAATCTGAAGGCAACACAAGGCAAGAAGAATAGTTATGCAGAACAACACATGGAATTTAAGAAGTCTCAAGTTTGGGAGCATGTGTATTTATGCATCAACCCCAATAAGAGATGTTTGAGGATTGGATTATGTGCCAGGTTGGCACCATGGTATTGTAGGCCTTTTGAGATCCTTGAGAGGATTGGACTAGTGACCTATCAACTTGCACTACCTCTGACAGTGAAAGTCCATAACGTTTTCCATGTTCCATTGCTTAAGAGATATCTAAAGGATGTTAATCATGTTATTGATTGGCTTGTATTTCAGTTGGAGAAAGAAGGAGAATTCCAACGAGAACCTCAATGCATATTGCAATGGAAATAGCTCATGCTCTCAAACAAAGAAATTGAGTAGGTTAAAGTGCAGTGGAAGCACTTTGGGCCCGAAGAAGCTACATGGGAGATGGTGGATTAGATGTGGGCTATGTATCCTTCATTGTTTGTTGGTTTATGCAAAGAAGTTTTGGTAATTTCACATATTGATGTATGGTTGCTATTGTAAATACCACCATGAGCTAAGTTATAAAGCTCCAATAAGAATTATGGCTATTATATTGTCATGTTTCATGATGTTTTTCTTTTGAGTAGGTTATTAATTATAAATACTACAACGAGCCAAGTTATAAAGCTCCATGGGAAGTATGTTTTCTTTTCAATGGTTTTCTTAGGTATAGGCGTGGTTTAATATCGAGGAAAGTGTTCCCCCAAGGGGGAGGGGTCTGTAACAACCCCGGGTTAAAAGTTCATGTAATAAAAGTTAATAAAGGAAAAATAAGATCAAGGTAATTGGACACTTATTCCAAGCTTAATGTTGGGCAAGATATCCTAGTGGGAATAACTTGATGTGTTTATGGCTAAGGGGAAATTTGCGAAGGCAATGGAAAATGCTTTGAAAAAGAAAAGAGGCATTTTTGGCATTTCATTTATGATAATAATGGAAATTAGGAGAAAAGGGAGATGACAGGTCACAGGTTGCATGTGAGGAGGAAATTGAAGGAAAATTAAGGAAAATGAAGAAATTAGAGGCATGAATGATAAAAATACATTAGAGCATTAGTTTGTATCTTTCTTTCAGTTCATTCTTAGAATTAGTCTTAGATAGGAGAAGAGCACCAAGAGGAGAAGAATATCAAGAAAGAAAAGGAAGGACAAGGAAAGCAAAGGAAAGCAAAGATCAAGCAAGGAAAGGTTGGATCAAGTAGCTTCAGCAGCAATACTTGTAACTAACAGGTTGCATGTATGATTATCTAACTAGTCTTGGCATGCATGGCATATGCATGTGTGTATTTTACTTTTCGCTATCGGTGGCATGGATTTTTCTGGGTTTCGATAGTGGTTTTTAGCCTTGCCTTGCCATTTATGGATATACATGGTTTGATGGTATTCTTGATCAGTTTGAGCTTGGATTGCCAAATGGTTTCAAAATCTGAGGTGAGGTGGTCTCAGGAAAATTCCCAAAGGCCTAGGAATCCCTTGATTGATAATGGTGGGATACATGGTAAATCCTGAGGGTGGATATGGGAAAATTCTTCAAGGATGGCGAAGGAATATGTTAGTTCCCTATAATATTAGTGATCCCCCCATTACTATTGTCACTGTATCCCTTATTGTTATTATTGTGCCCATATTGTCTTCATATTGTTATTATTGTGCCACATAGAATCCCTCTATTGTTATTTTTGTTCCTTTATATTATTATTGTTAGGTTGGCTTGGTTATATTGTGACCCCATAGACTCCCATATATAGAACGGAGGTTTTGTCCTTTGAATCATCTAAGAATTGTTCATTTGTGTAATGTAAAGGAGGTTGCCCCCTTGAAGAAGCTTATTTCTAAGGTAGTGATCTATCTTTTCTATCTTTTTGTGAGATGGTTTCATAACATTTGGTATTAGAGCTTTCGATTCTAGGGTTTCCCTGCTCCAAACAGGTCATTGTGCCATTTTCGCTATAACTTTTTTTCTACGACATGTTAGAAGCTAAAAAAAAAACATTTGGGCCGAAATAGTTATGAACTTCGGATCCAAATTTCAAATCATTTCTCGCTATATTTGCAGATATATGATCTAAGGAAGTTGGTGTTTTTGAAGACTCCTAAATTACATTCCAAATAGGTGACCTAGGGAAAATCACCATAACTTTTGTTTTAAGAATAAGATTGAAATCTCGTAAGAAGTTTCATAAAGAGGACGACCTCTACTTTTCTTTGTATCAGTTTAAGGTACAAGTTCGAAACAGTGACACATGGCACGCCGTACAAGTTCACTCTACTGAAATAGTCTATAATCAGGTCACCATGGGAGATTTGGCATAACTCTTCCTTGGAGAATCCAATTTTTATCAGAGTGGTGGTATTGGGAAGAGGACGAATGGGGCTACAGCAAGTCACGATTTCAGAACTGGGAGATCCAAAATTACAGAGGTACATCAGATTCAATATTGAGCTCCTACAAGTGAAAAAAGGTGTGTAGTTGTTAAATTTTTGCATAAGCTTGGTTTGAAAAATTAGATTGAAGGAATTTAAAGGGCATAGTGAAGAATTATTATCAGTAATTGATGCCTCGAAGAAAGAAAATGGAAACACCTAGTAAGCAACCTGAAAGCTCTAGCATGACTCATGAAGAAGAGGAATAAATGCAACATGATATATCAATATTACGAAACCAAGTGCAACAAATTTCACTCGCACAAAAGGTAACAGAAAATAAGATGGATGGTTTAAAGAAATACATAGAAGCTAAGATGGATGGTTTAAAGAAAGGCGTAGAAGCTAAGATGAATGAATTGGAAGCTAAGATGGATGGCGTGGAAACTAAGATGGATGGCGTGGAAGCTAAGATGGATGGCATGGATGCTAATATGGAAGCTAAGATGAATGGCATGGACACTAAGATGAATGGCATGGACGATAAGATGGAAGAATTGAAGATAAATTTGAAAAAGTTGCTACAAGAAATGGTCACTGATGGTGAAAAGGTAGTAAAGGAAACTCATGATGAGAACAAAATAAATGTTAATCATGATTTCATAGACTCTAATGTTGGATTGAAGACCCACCATGTTCCAAAAATCGATATCACGAATTTTGATGGCAAGGATCCTAGAACATGAATACTACAGATGGAGCAATTTTTCGATCTCCATAATATGCAAAACACACAAAAGGTACGTATTGCAACTTTATATTTGGAACCAAATCAGTTTGTATGGTATCGATGGCTTTGCTCTCATAAACAAATTGTCACTTGGGTAATTTTTATGGAAGAAATGATAGCACATTATGAGGATACAAAAAGCAACATCTTTTTTAGTGAATTGATAAATCTTAAACAAAAGGGTTCAATGATGGAGCACATTGAGGACTTACAAAAATTGAACATAAGGGTAAAAGATATTCCAGAGGAGCATAGGATTGATGTGTTTATAGGGAATTTAAACGATAATATCCAACATGAGGTTCGCCTTTGGGAACCTGATTCATTGGAGAAGGCATTCAGGTTAGCAAGAAAAATGGAAAGCAAAATTATGGCAACCAAGAAGCCTACCACTCATAACTATAAAGATGGAAGTGTTGCTACCCCTAGCCTTCCATAACCTACAAGGTTGACACCACAAAAATTGGAAGAAAAAACAGCAAAGGGGATTTGTTACATTTGTGATAGCGAATACACTAAAGGTCATAAGTGTGCTGAGAAGAAATTATTCTACATATATTGTGAAGAGGAGGAAGAAAAGGAACAAGAAATGTCGAAAGAAGAGGATATACTCCAGGAACAAACCCTAGATAAAGAAGAAATGAATATGACAATATCTTGTAATGCATTGGCTGAAATTACCACTCCTCAGACTATCAAGATAGAAGGACATATCAAGAAGAAAAAGGTAATAGTGTTGATTGATTGGGGAAGTACCCATAATTTTATTCATTGTAAGATAGAAAAGGAATTGAATTTCTTCCTATATCCAGCACCAGAGTGTCTAGTGATGGTTGCAAGTGGAGGAACCATAAATTGCTCTAGAAAGTGCCATAATATCAAGTTATCCATGGGAGAATATGTATTGAATCACCCAATGCTTTCCATTCCAATGGGTGGCGCTGATGTTGTACTAGGAGTACAATGGCTACAATCCTTGGGTACAATAGCTTTTAATTTTCAATAACTTTTCATGAAATTTTATATGGAAGGAAAGGAAGTTGAATTAAGGGGTATTGTAGGGAAACCGGGAAATATAATCAGCTCTAATGGTATGAAAAAGATTCTAAAGAAGGAACAACGAGGTGTAACTGCACAATTATGTTCGCTAAAGGTTCCCACATCGAAATCATATATTTTTCCAGATCTCCAAAAGGTCTTGGACAATCATACCAAGGTATTTGAGACTCCCAAAGGTCTCCCATCTATTCTTGATCATGACCATGCTATTCATTTTATTCTAGGAAGTGTTCCTCCAAACATCAAGCCGTATAGATATCCCTATGCCCAAAAGAGTGAAATTGAATGTATGGTTACAGAAATGCTAGAGGCTGGTATAATTCAACCTAGTCAAAGTTCTTTCTCTACTCCAGTAGTATTAGTTCACAAGAAGGATGGATCATGGCGCATGTGTCCAGATTATAGGGAGCTCAACAAGCTCACTATTAAAGATAAATTTCCCATTCCTGTCATTGATGAATTATTGGATGAATTGCATGGATCAATTTACTTCACCAAGTTGGATCTTCGTTTAGGATATAATCAAATCAAAATGAAGACTAAAGACATTTCAAAAACAACATTTAGAACTCATGAGGGTCATTATGAATTTTTGGTCATGCCTTTTGGCCTTACTAATGCACCTTCTACATTTCAAGGTTTGATGAATTCCATTTTCAAACCCTTCCTTAGAAATTTTGTGTTAGTATTTTTTGATGATATACCAATCTACAGCAAGTCTTGGAAGGATCATGTCCAACATGTTTACATGGTGCTCAAACTATTGGAGGAGAAACAATTATACACAAAAATCTCCAAATGTTTCTTTGGAGTATGAGAGGTGGAATATCTGGGTCATATTGTATCTCATGAAGGTGTTAAGGTAGACCCTAGCAAAATTAAAACCATTAAGGAATGGAAAATCCCCACATCCATAAAGCATCTACGAGGATTTCTTGGGTTGACAGGGTATTATCGCAAGTTTGTTAAGAATTATGGGAGAATAGCAGCACCTCTAACAACATTATTCAAGAAAGATGCATTTTCATGGACTCCAAAAGCAAGAAAGGCCTTTGAACATCTTAAAGAGGCAATGTGCCAAGCACTAGTCTTAGCTACACTAGACTTCACAAAAACCTTTATTGTGGAATGTGATGCATTAGGAAATGGAATCAGTGTTGTTTTAATGCAAGATGAAAGACCCATTGCTTTCGAAAGTCGTCCAATCAAAGGAAAGTATTTACACAAAGCTATTTATGAGAAGGAAATGTTGGCAATACTACATGCACTTAAGAAATGGCGACCCTACCTAATGGGAAGATACTTCAAGGTAAAAACATATCATGATAGTCTTAAATACTTTTTAGAACAAAGATTATCTCCAAATGAGCAAAAAAAATGGGTCACAAAGATGTTGGGTTATGACTTTGAAATCATCTACAGAAAAGGGAAGAAAAATGTTGTGGCAGATGCACTCTCAAGAAAGGATGAGGATGTGGAAGAATTTCTTTCCACCATTTCTATTATCCAACCAGATTGGATAAATGAAGCAAGGGATGAATGGAAGAATGATGAGGAAGTGTGGGCACTCATTTAAAATATACAATAAGATCCCAATACTTCTGATACATTTATCTGGAAAAATGATTCGTTATGGTACAAGGATCAGGCATACCTATGTAAGAATTCCCAACTCAAACAAAATATTCTTAGGGAATTGCACACCTCTCCCTTAGGAGGGCACTCAGGATTTCTAAAAACCTACCACAAGGTTAAGAAGGATTATTTTTGGGATGGACTTAAATCAGATATTCAAAATTTTGTGGCGGTCTGTTTGGTTTACCAACAAAATAAAGTTGAAATAGTTAAGACTCCAGGACTATCACAACCTTTATCAATTCCAAGCCAACATTGGGAGGAGGTTTCAATGGATTTTATCATAGGTTTACCCAAGTCCAAAGGAAAGAGTGTTATCATGGTGGTAGTGGATAGACTTACCAAGTATGCACACTTTTGTTCATTATCTCATCCATTTAAAGCAAGTACAGTTTCTACTGCATTTATGGAAACAATTCAAAAGCTACATGGAAACCCAAAGATTATTTTAAGTGACAGAGATCCCATTTTCACTGGAAATTTTTGGACATAATTATTTTCTTGTCTTGGTACTCAGTTAGCTCATAGCTCATCTTATCATCCTCAATCTGATGGGCAAATTGAGATAGTAAACAAATGTTTGGAAGGATATCTTCATTGCTTTGTTTCTGATAGATAGACAAAATGGGTCAAATGGTTGCCTCTGGAACTAGTGTCCATTCAAAGCTGCTAGTCCCACTAAGATGGGTAGCTATCTTAGAAACAAACAAACTAAAGTTACTTGTGTTTTCCTTTATGAGAGATAGATGAGAGAGAAGCAGAGAGTACCAACCTCAGTGTTTCACTAGTCCCCTTGCTTGTTTCGTCTCTCCCTTAATAGAGCTTTCGCCACTCCTTTCTCACTTGTCCCGCTTCAAAGAACACCTGTAGAGTCAAAGAAGAGAAATACCATCAAAGCATAGAGATCTATAACCATAAACAATGTAGGATTAGATGTACATTAACTATACAAATGCATATACAAATACAAGATTCAGAGATATACAAGCATATGGAGGAAAAATCAAATAGCTTTATTGATAGAAGTAGTAGAAGAGAGGATTACAACCAAGCTGTCTGATCCAGCATCATCCTCACAGCATGAAAGCCCTCTTCACCTCATACAAAGCAAGATCACCCAACAATACAATGTCTCAAAGAGAAACCAACAACACTTCCTTACACACTACAAAATTCCAGCCTTTGGATCTCTAGGATGAGAGCTCCATATATAGATGTTTGTAAGAGAGTGAGTTAGCTTCTGGGATTTTGATTAGTTTCATTTCACTGATAGTTCTTGGTTCCACTTGGAGATTTTGTGATCTCTTACTCATCCTTAAGCGAATTCAGAGAGGCAAGTGTCATATGAGCAGTTTCTAGAAGATTCTTTGAGTTTCCACCTAGCAAACTTCCTTTGCCATTTGTTTGCTCTCGCTCATCACACCCTATAGAAGGGATTTTTAGTATGCATCGCACCCCCGTGTGTAACAGGTGAGATGCATTGCACCCTCAGCATGGAGCAGTCTGTATGGTCCAGTTTTGACCAATTCTAAGCAGGTTTTCAGGGAGAACTTCTGGGAAAGGATGTAATCAACTGACCTTGTTTCTTTAGGGTATGAAACAACACTTTTATGGGTTTAGAAACCCTTGGTTATGGACATATGTGATTGGGGTTGCAGTGCCCAAATATGTCTATAAGATTTGCCCCCTAAAGCATGAGGTCGTAAATCTTCTGGTGTCGGGTGAAATGCTTTATCATGAGGATCCAAGGTTTTTCGAACTAGAAGGTGACCTGTAATAAGATACAATACAATAAATTATCTTCATAATATTTTCATGATCTAGCTGAGGTGGGAATTCCCATGCTCAGCTTTATAAATTCATTTTCATGTACATAAGACAGACAATTGTCTGTATGGCAGACTGATGATTCTGGTAGAGCCATCATCCCTTAGTTTCGATGATTATCTGTGCATCTGTGATGTACATTTGATGTCTTTATTTTCCTAAATATATCGCAGCTTGGATGGATGAAACTAGATTCGGGGTCTTCAAACTCATTCAATCTTCGCCGGAAGTACAAGTCGATCCATGTGAAAAGATGTTCTAATGTCGAACATAGAAAGACATCGCCTGATTACCAGCCAATGATGTAAGTTGTTAACAGGTGCGAGAGGAATCACCAATAATTATAATGACCCTCAAGGTATTGCAATACAATTCACGTGGTGTGAATACATGAGTCAATTTCGAACACCACGCAAAATCTTTCGGTTGAAGGCCATTGATGTAAACCTGTCGCCGGAAGTGAGAAACTTTCCGTTGAGGCATGCAAGCTTCAAAGTACTGAAAGGGTTGTTCCTAACTTCTTGGATAATAAATTGATGTCGACAAGAAGTGACCCATTATAGGAAGGCCTTAATGAATCCCACATCTACGACACAGAATGGAGCAAATGATTTTGTGGAGGTGAAAATGATCTGATGATACAAGTTTTAGGGTGGCGGTCATGAAAGATGGAGAGTGAAGGTATTGTAGCAGATGAGGCGTTAACTGGGTTGGTGAATTCTCTGAGTGACTTCTCTTGAACATATCGGCGACACTGAAATGGATTGATAGCGTTAACCCCAAAATGGATGGTATGGAGGACCAATGGTGATATGACCGGTGAACAAAATAACCCATCCCAACTCAATCATGGTGATGGAGTGAAAGTGTCATGTTCAAGAGCGACCTGCTACCAATGAAGTTATTCAAGTTTTCTTCCCTTTTTCCCCAGTCATTGCTGACCAGTACCTCTTTATTTTTGTCAAGCTTGAGGAGGATAACATATGCTTGTTCTATAATTTTCCCTCCGGGCAAAACCGATCGCTATGTTTTAACAAGCCTAGTGACAATGAAACTCGTTCTTGTCTGCATGGACAAGTTTGTCGCTATTGTTTTAACGAGTTTAGCGACAAAGATAACTCGGTCCTTTTCAAGTTTAGAGAGTCTAAAAAGAGACGGAAAGGTAACTCTGGTAGTCCTTTTTTCGTAATATAATCCCTTAAGTCCGAAAAAGTTTAAAATAATATGAAAAGGATGAATTTTCGATAGTTTAAACAAGCCGAACAAGACAAGCGCTCAATCTTTTTGTGTAATGATTCCTTAGGTCCAAAAAGATTAAAATATAGAGGAGGGATGGAACTTCCAATGACTTTAACAAGTTGGAGAGGCTAATTTCTTGGCAATATTTTCATATTTTATGAGTCAGATGAAAAGAGCTTAAAGGATACTCGTTTTTGAGGAACGAGTGATGTTTTTGGATAGCAACTAATTCTAGGTAAGGTTTGGAACTTTTCAATCATGGCAGTGTAAAGAAGGTGGCTAATAGAATCACTCATCGTAGTTGTTCCTCAAAAGGGTAAACAATCAAATGGAGGCGTATGATTGGCTAAAAAAGAGTGGAGGTGATGGTAAGAACACGACCAAGGTTCAAAAGCTGATAGTTATGCGATCGCAAAGATTATTTATCGAAGGTGCGTTCATTTTTTAATGAGCTTAAACTTTGGGGGAACATGTGCTCATTGCTAGGTTTATTTTTTAATGAGCTTGAACTTCACGTAAACCTGCTCATGCCAGTAATATAATAAGGATGTCTCTTATCGGTAGGTTCATTTTTTAGGGAGCTTGCCCCATCGAAACTTTGCTCCAGAGCCTTTCGTATGCAAGCTAGGAATGACCAACCTACGAGGTTAAAGGGCTGAGAGCCTACAAACTAAGAAAATAAAAGGTCATTTTTCACTTGTATGCAAAAAGGTTTGCATGTTCCTAGGTATAAATAGAAGTAGAGGCTATCACGGCGGGACCCTTTTCAAGTCTTATCCCATTTTCCTAGACGGACAGGGGCATCAGACTAGTCAGATATCCTATGCGGAAACCTACCTTCTCTCTAGGGTTTTCCTGTCGAAGCAGACCAAGGTGCATGCCCCTTGGCTTAGTCAAAATCACCGAATCACTTGCGATCATCAGGTGGACGGACTGGATATTGATGAGACATTCCTTGTGCAAAAGGACCAGTTAGGGATGGAATTTGACTAGTAGCTGTGTTTGAACTAGGGAATGAAACTTGGTCAACTAGGTGGACCACTCTGCCTTAATGCGGAAAACACATCACTCGAAAGAGTGAGGAAACGATAGCTCCCATGCTATAAATGTAGTCACACCCAAGGAGTAGATTGTAATATAGAGGCCCTTGGACTACCATCACATTTATATGAACGGTTTTCCTTCTCAAAGTTATAGGAAAACTTGGAAGGATCCCTAACGGTCGTCTGTTTCCTTTGTTGAAGCCTGTCAGATTTTAAATCTCAGGCAGAAGCAATGGCGAACCAAGCGCTTTACAAGTAGTTGAAGAAAGGATACTCAAAAAATCCCCCTCATCTATGATAGTACCAACCATGATCATTCTGTAAGCTTGTACTATGATTCGGAATGGTACATTAGATGGTAGGCGGGGTCTCCCTAGTAGATTCCAATCGAAGGAAACGACTAGATTACTTGGAGGAGGGACTGAATAAATGGCTGAATGAATCTCTAACAAACTTCCTTCCTATGGTAAAGGAACGGGTAGATTGTCCCCATGTTCATCGAATTCTATGTTAACAAAAAGAATTTGAACGGTGTCGTTCTCATCCTCTTTGGTGAATGTATCATCTGAAGGTGGACCTTCCAAAGACAAGACTGGGTCGACTGCCATCTCGACCTGCTGACTTTGGTCTGGTGTGGACTCAGATGGTTTATCTTCAATGATAGGTACTTCGACTGACAACAAGGGTGTGTCAGTCAGATTTTCAACTAGCGATGGATTCAGCAAGAGTTTCTTGTATCCAGGAGGAAGTCACTGCGGTGAAGCAGGACAGTTATCCAAGACTCTTTTAGCTTCGTCCAAGAAGGGAAAATGGTGGAGGACATGATCACCTTCACACAACCTACAAGTAAATTTAGATCTTCCTTTCCATCCATTGACTTCGTTTTCACTAGTTGATGGTGTGTTTTCAACATGATCGTCAGAGGTTGAAGACACCAAATTGTGCAAGCGGGGAGACCAATCCCTCAAGATCCATGGGATGCAGGGACAATCTCGATAATAGTGGTCTCCCTTGCAAATGACACATGGAGATTTAGGGTTCGAAGGTGCAGTGTGTAGATTTTCGCCAGATGATGCATGGTTTCCTCCTTTCTCCGTTGGCTTCTTCTTCTTCTTCTCCTTCCCTTTCTTCTTCTTCTCAATTACTTGGTTTTTTGTGTTATTAGTTTCACCAAGCGAAGAGGAAGAAGGAGAGGGAGAAACAAATGAAGTATAAGGTGGGGGAGCAACTTCAGCATCATCTGGTTGCTGATTTGATTGGTGAGGATTTGTGGTGCTTTTAACAACAGAGGTCAAGAAAAGACATGCTGGCAGGCCAATTGTGAGTCCTGGAAGGGATAGTGTAGCCATGTGTGGAGCACCAACATCTCCCCAAGAGGAGAAAGGAATAGGATTTCCCCCAAGGGGAAATCCTTGATTGGTAGACTCCATTTTCTCAACCTAAGACCAATGAGGGAACAATGATGTTATTCCAATTAAAATAAATTTTATGATGCTTTGACACAACTTGATTTTTCAATTTTTAAGAGTCGAGAAAAAGCTAAAGATGACTCTAGTCACCTTTGATTTTTAATGAGCCTAAAGTGACAAGTGCTCAGATGGACCTTTTCTTTTAAGGAGTCTAAAAAGGAACGAAAGTGACTTCTCTGGAAATCTAGACAGAGGGATTACCAAAACAATCACAAAACTACAGAAAACTTTTTACGGTACGACAGTCAATCTTCCCAAATGCTGTGTTCAGTGCATTGTGATCGATAGGGCGGCAGACACAGCTTCCTAAGGATAAAGGATATAGCCTATTGTGGTCTCCAATATATACTCGACGGTACGTGGGAGCACAAGTCCGTACTAGCACTTGTCGTATCAAAGAGGAGGAATCACCCAACCTACGATGAAGATGATAGTTACTAGGCTTTACGACGCCGGAATACGTCTCTAGCCTAGACTTCTAGATGTTGTGTGTTAGGTTCCAAATCGTTTTATGTTAATTGAGGTTTATTTTACAATTGATATTTCTTAAGAAGTTTTCCTTTAAGGTTCACCATGTGATGTAGATATATAATTCCTAAACATGCAATCTAAGATGATAAAGAGTCGTTTACTTTCTTTTAGCAATGAAAATCCTAGCTACTAAGGAAAGAGGAATGAAATTCTTTCAACATAGAGCAGAGAGCACACACTAGATGCACTTTTCCTAAATCAATTACCGCATGCAGTCTAAATGCAAATGCATATGCATGTATTTGTTTTTCAGTTTCCTTAATGTGAGAATGACAAAAAGAAAACTAAGTACAGATATGAGCTATCTTCTTTCAAAGTTACAGTACTAACAATTTTCTCTTCAAAAAATGAAAGGAAGACTAAGACGACACTTTGCGATTTCGAATTTAAAACTACTTTCGACACTTGAGATACTAATGATTCAAATCAAATACAATGGAAAAAGTGTAATCGACTATCTAAAAGAGGAAGACTTTACGACACTCTTTTTCTTGACTGAAGACGACACTTGCAACACTTTCAAATCAAAATATGATAGTTCGATTAAGCTACAATTTGCAAAGGAGAACTGTAAATGATGAAAAATACATAAAAAACATTCACAATTATTTATCAATGGAGGCTGAATAATGCAAAGGAAGATGGTTTCAACAGTGATACTCTGAATATAGACAACAAAACTACTAAATAAAGCTGAAGACAATGAAGAAAAAACCAAAATTTGGAGGCAGAAACGGTCTCATTCAATCATCACACCTGTAACATAGAGAAACAGGGATGCATCTCACCTGCAACGCACAGGAGGTGTGATGCATCTAGATTGCCAATGAGAGACAGTGCGATGGTCCAGGCATGAGACTGAGCTTGGTTTTCACTAACAGTTTGCAGCTAGGTTCAGGGATTTAGGCTGAGCTAATGATTGTCAGTGAACACAAAGTATAGGGGCTGATCTAATGAGGTTATTTGAGCTACGAACAGGGAACTTAGGATGTTTGCAAGTCAAATGTTCAGTTCATAAACTAACTCGGAGATTGACTTAAGCAGCATTGATCTACTTTGCAATTGCATAGCAAAAGCAGTTTGAAGGCTAGCTGGCTTAACTTTAGGCTCCGTCTGTAGTTTATAAAGCAAACAACAGTAACAAAACAAACAAACTATTCGCTCCCCAATGGAGTCGCCATTTTTTATCGGGAAAACTAGTGTCCACTCAGAGCTGCTAGTCCCACTAAGATGGGTAACTATCTTAGAAACAAACAAACTAAAGTTACTTATGTTTTCCTTTATGAGAGATAGATGAGAGAGAAGCAGAGAGTACCAACCTCAGTCTTTCACTAGTCTCCTTGCTTGTTTCGTCTCTCCCTCGATAGAGCTTTCACCACTCCTTTCTCACTTGTCCCGCTTCAAGGAACACCTGTAGAGTCAATGCAGAAAAATACCATCAAAGCATAGAGATCTATAACCATAAACAATGTAGTATCAGATGTACATTAACCATACAAATGCATATACAGATACAAGATTCAGAGATATACAAGCATATGGAGGAAAACTCAAATAGCTTTATTGATAGAAGTAGTAGAAGAGAGGATTACAACTAGGATGCCTGATCTAGCATCATCCTCCCAGCATGAAAGCCCTTTTCACCTCATACAAAGCAAGATCACCCAACAATACAATGTTTCAAAGAGAAACCAACAGCACATCCTTACAAACTACAAAATTCCAGCCTTTGGATCTCTAGGATGAGGGATCCATATATAGATGTTTGTAGGAGAGTGAGTCAACTTCTAGGATTTTGATTAGTGTCATTTCACTGATAGTTCTTGGTTCCACTTGGAGATTTCATGATCTCTTACTCATCCCTGGGCGAATTGAGAGAGGAAAGTGTCATATGAGCAGTTTCTAGAAGATTCTTTGAGTTTCCACCTAGCAAACCGCATTTGCCATTTGTCTGCTCTCACTCATTTCACCCTACAGAAGGGCTTTTTAGTATGCATCGCACCCCCTGTGTGTAACAGGTTAGATGCATCGCACCCTCAGCATGGAGTAGTTTGTATGGTCCAGTTTTGACTAGTTATGAGCAGTTTTTTAGTGATAAATTCTGGGAAATGATGTAATTAGCTGACCTTGTTTCTTTAGGGTATGAAACAACACTTTTAGGGGTTTAGAAACCCTTGGTTTATGGACATATGTGATTGGGATTGCAGTGCCAAAATATGTCTATAACACATACTGCAGCAAAAATGACCCCATTTATGGCACTTTATGGATATCATCCACCATCCATCACATCATATTTAAGAGAAAATTCTAAGGTTCAAGTAGTGGAAGGTCACATTGAGCATCACCAACAAGTTCTCCAACTCTTAAAGGATAAACTCACCTTGGCATAGAATAAAATGAAACAACAGGCAAATCAACATCGCAGGCAAAGAAGTTTTGATGTAGGTGATTGGGTATTCCTACGGCTACAGCCATATAAACAAATGTCCCTTAAGCAAGCTAATAAGGATAAAAAATTATCACCAAAGTATTATGGTCCATACAAGGTGTTGCAAAAGATAGGTACTATGGTATACAAATTGGAGCTTCCTGCAACTTCTCGAGTGCACCCAGTTTCCATGTTTCATGCTTAAAGAAGGTTATAGGTGACAAGCTTCTAGTTCAGATAATATTGCCAGAACTTGATGAGGAAGGAAAAATCATATTGGAACTTGAGCCAATCAAAGAAACAAGAACTCAACAGCTACGAAATAGATCAATTTCAGAGTATCTCATCAAGTGGAAGAACTTACCCATTGAAGATTCCACATGGGAGGATGAGAATTTTATACAGAAGCATCTAGAACTACTCAAGCGTTGAGGACAACACTTTTTTTAATGAGAGGAGCATGTTAGGTCCCTATAATATTAGTGATCCCCCCATTACTATTGTCATTGTATCCCTTATTGTTATTATTGTGCCCATATTGTCCCCATATTGTTATTATTGTGCCACATAGAATCCCTTTATTGTTATTTTTGTGCCTTTATATTATTATTGTTAGGTCGGCTTGGTTATATTGTGACCCCATAGACTCCTATATATAGAAAGGTGGTTTTCTCATTTTAATCATCTAAGAATTGTTCATTTGTGTAATGTAAAAGAGGTTTTCCCCTCGAAGAGGCTTATTTCTAAGGCGCTAATCTATCTTTTCTATATTTTTGTGAGTTAATTTCATAATAAAATATAGAGGTATCCAAGCTCGGTTTGGTTTTGTAATCTTAGGACTGGTTTAGGTGAGATAATGGTATGGTGAGGGTGGAGGTGGTTTAACATATGGATTCCCTTGGTTGTTTTTGGATTGGTTTATGCCATGAGATCCCACATTCATGCTTCGAATATGGCCCGGGGGTGATTGGCTGAAAGAAAGATTTGGTTGAACCAATCTATGGTCAGGTGGTACATAGAAGTCCCGAACCTGGTTGGCTCTTGCCTATGTTTCATGAAAGCTAAGTTTCTCTTGCTTTTGATTAGAAAATGTAATTGTTATTATGTGCCTTTAATGGTTTTTCTTTTATTGTTATTTATCTGCTAATATGCTAGTTATAAGCATGGGCATATGATAGTTCTCATTCATGGATATTTTCATGTTTTTACTTGTAACTCAAATAATAATGAATGCAAGACTTAATTGGTGTTATAATAGCTAATGTGAGAAGGAAGTGACCCTTATTAAACCTCAGATAAGTTTTCAGACCCTTATGTTTAGAATTGAATTCATGACTTGTAGTTTCCCTATCTACCAAGTGTTTGACATAATTTCAATCCTGGTTGGGGATGTTCAAGTCAATTCCTGGTTCCATTTTTTGGTTACAATCATTCTCTTCATGTATTTTATGAGTTCTGTAAGTTTCATAGTTTTTTGGGAAGAGGCTAAGCCCGTCCCTAGAAAATAGCCTTAATTCTTGCATTCGTTGGCACAAAACTGGCAGAAAAAGGCCAAAGTCGCACTGATTCATGCCTATGGGAGAAACTGAGAACACATAGTTGCATGGAGGCCTTGGCAAGGGAGCAACTGGGACTCTAGGTCTGGGAAAAAGTCAGTTGTGTTAGGGGTTGGACACATGGAGGGGTTGGGTTACTCCTGGAGGTCTTGTGGCACCTGAGTGAAGTCAATAAGGTCTTGTTGTGTCGACTCCATTTCCTTAAGGTCATCTAGGAATTGGAGTCATATCATAGTAGCACCTCATGTCATGTTTACCCCAGATAAGCCGGTGAATGTGGGTAGCTATGAGATGAGGTGTGTTACAGTTACTCAAGCCAAAACTATCGAAAGCAGCAAAAACAAAGAGGACCTACGAGAAAACCAATGAAGGAAGAAAAGAAGCATCCAAAGATCGTGTGGAGAAAGATGGAGCAAAAGGTCTTCAAGTAATGAACAATATCCCCCCAACAATCCATGATTATTTATTCCATACTTATAGAGGATTGCAGATTTCACGAGAGGTGCATAACCTTAGGGGGACCATATGGTAGTAGTGTGGTGGTTTGATCACGTTTAAGTTGGTGTAGCATCATATGATGAGTTCATTTCAGCCTCATGCACATTTAGGTCCATAGGATAATCTTGTCTTTTGGAGGTATATTGAACTCACAGGGTGTTATGGATGGTATGATATTTACATGTGATATTTGGCATATTCTTCATTATATTCACTCATTTATTCATAGTTTATTTACATATGCTTTTTGAGTGAAAGTAGTACATTTTTTAGCCATATATATGTTGTTGGTTTCACTAATAAGTTTATTGAAAATATGGTACAAACATGCATAGAAAATTTCATTGGCATAGGATGCATTGAGGTGACTTAAGTCATGGACAAACCATGTATGAGTTATCTTATGATGATTATTACAACCATGTAATTGTTATACTATCATCATTTTATGATGGTTGAGAGTTCAATAAATAGCTAGTTGAGTCATCATGGTGATAGGCTTGCTATGAAGGATTCTTATGGATTCCTTTTACCACCACATATATGGGAAAATTTTGATGTAACATTCATGATGTATCATGTCTTTGAGTCATTAGTCCATAGGAGATGATCATAGAAACAATGTAATTCATTGAAAATCTATGTAATATGCTCACAGAGCCAGGTATTTTTGTATTGTACTATCTTTGGTTTTGTATTCATGGGTCATGAGGTCATGTAATACTCATGTATGAGGTTCTTATGTCATTGCTACAACCATATTTATCAATGTATATGGCATTCACTCATGGTCATGTGGATTCTTGGTCCATATGGTGCTTGTATTTATCGAAAGGAAGAATTGTTTATAGTGAAAGTAGTTCACTACAACATGGATTGATGTTGGATATGGCATTTGTTCAAGGGGAGATCTGTTTTCTCTTGTTTATTTTAGTTATCCATTTTCGGAATCATAGTCCACCTGGAGGTGTTCATGGTGTGCCTCAAGTTATGTTATGACAGTTGGGTTTCTTGGCCTCATGTTATATTCAGATATATTTGGCAGTCACTGCTATGTAGTTGTTATGGAAAGTGTTGGTTGATTCTCATGTGCACATTGTTGCATGTTGTTTTTCATTATTATGTTGCTCATTGATGATTGTATGGTTTCCTTATGTTTGCATATTGATGTTTGATGCTAGAGGTTTTTTGTTGGTATGCTCTAGATGATGATTGGTTAAATATGGTACTTGTTTCTTATATGGAGTGTATGGTTGTTGGTTGATATGCATTATGTTTCAGTCATGTTAGTTTCTCCAGTCTTTATGCTTCATCATTTTTTGCTATTCAGATTGAGTTATCCATTTTCTATTGATGTCAAAGGGGAAGTGATAGAGGAGATTGGTCTAGAGATTGCGTGTGGTTTCCATAAATTCCAAAGGGGTGAGATTGTTGGCATTATGGTGTGCAAAGATCTAGCTAGTTGATGTTGGCATTGGTTCATGATGGCAGCTAGCTCATGTTGGCATTGATGTCAACCCTATGTAGTCTAGCTAATGTGTTGATGTCATTCATTGTAGCATGGTTGCAACAAGTTCAATTGACATTGAGATGGTTGTGTTGGCATTGATTTCAACTATATGATGTCACACTCATGATGATCATATGATGGCAGTATGGTTTTCATGGAGGTAGAGGTTGCTGCTACATGTGGATGATGCAGATCTTCATGTGATGGAGATGATGGCACACTTGATGAGTTGGCATACTAGGTCTTCATGCTTATTCTTATGGAGATGACTTGTTGTGGTCTGATGGCCATATGTTGATGTGCAGATGTGCTACAGTGTTGTGCAGGCCTATCAAAGGTGTTGTTTCTTGTGAAAATGTTTGTTGGAGAGTGGAGGACTTGTTGGCACTCTTGCCAACCTTGTTTATTGGCCTTCTTGGTCAACCTGGAAGTTACACTTGGGAGGCTTGTTTGATCCACTTGTAGAGGTGTTACAAAGCTTAGTAGAGGTTTGGAGGTGAGATCAAATGTTAAAAAATAGGATCCAATAGGTGGTAGAGGTTTTTAGTTGAGGGTTTGTTGTTTTTCCTTATGATCTATCCTAGTCTCATGGAGATAAGCTTATGCATGCAGTGGAAAGCTTCTAGTCATTGGGAAAGAGGCTTGTGCTTGCAAATGCATCTCTCCAATCATTTTTAACCAATGTTTCACGAAATATTCTCTGCATTCCTCACGCAAACCAGATGAAAAATTGGTATGGAAATTCCTAGAGACTTATAGAATAATTTTCAAAGGCCAAGAATGTTTTGCAAAGGTCCTCCAATGATGTGAACACCTTTAGTGCACAAGAAGTGATGTGAGTGTATTGATTTGGTCCAATTTATGCACTTTTAATCAAGTTCGATTTTTCCCTTCATGTTTTATATACTTCACTTTGGAGATGAGGAATGGTTAATGGTGTGTGTATGTGTGTAAGAGAAGTCTGCATAGAGTGAGTATGCTTAAGAGCCATTAGTGAGATTGATTGCTTCAGTGTATGAGCTATAATGAAAGAAGTATGATCAAATCTATTTGTTGAAGCATATTATTGGTTTAGAATTTCAAATTTCATATTAGAGGTGTAGAGAGATGTTGATAGAGATGGAGAAGCTTGGTATAGCTCCATGTTGTGACTCTCACAATTGTTTTTGCAGGGGTTGTTGATGCATTTGGAACATAGCCATAATGTTTTGTGTTGTTGATTATATTATGCAACATTCATATTTTGATGTGAGGGTTTGTTATTATGGTTAAATATGAGTTTTATTTTAGTTGTTGATGATAATAGTATTCAGATTTGATGCATACATTATGGCCACTATTTTTTCTTACGTAGAGAACTTATGTTTGTGGTATTTCATTTTGATTTGATGATGATATATTTCTACTAAATGTCGTATTTTAGAGTTGAATCAATTTGAGCAGAAATTCTTGGGATCTAGTGTGAAAATATATGAAATGAGGTCTGGATAGAGTAGAGGAGTAGTGACTTCATGAGAGTGGAGCAGTGATTGCGAAGTTTTAGAGAAAGGAATAGTTTCTTAATCCAATGGTAGTTAGATAGTCCAATCAGAATTGGGTGAGGATTGATTGATTGTGGTGGGTTCCAGCAGATGGTCATCCATAAATGCATGTGAGAACATAGTCTTCTTAGCTAATTAGTATAGTCAAGTCTCCAGGATGATGGGATTCACTTGATTGTATATGAGGTCGAGTCTCCTAGCTTATCGAAATCAACAATCTTTGTAAAAAGACTATATTTTCTTAATAGAAGATTCAAAGCAACACAACAGTAGCATGGTGGTTTTTTCCCAGTGAAGGGTTTTCCATAAGATATCTTGTGTCTCTTATGTGGATTTGTTTTTGATGTGTTGATTATGTTTCTCTCATGGTTATCTCGTTTTAGTTTCTTATATGGTTTATATGCATGGAATAATATAATGTGTTGCTAGCTAATATATGTCATTCAGTAAGAAGTTTAAATTGGTCAAAATTGATAATAAGTCACACTACGCATAACAAGTCCAACAAATTGATCATGAAAAATCCCAAATCTATGGGGAGGAGCTTAATATTCCTTTTGTTCCTTGTCCTCCTCCTTTTTTAGTACCAATTTGTGTACCTCCTTGTGATGATGTTAAAGTTGGGAAATATGTAAATTATGTTTCAGATCCATATTCACCACCTTCATCTACCATCATGATTTAGATCTGATGGAGGAAAGTTTGGATTGTTTCATGAATCCTAAGGTGAAGACTAATCCCTTAAATTTTCAAGATTATATTAATGCTCATATATTTCAACTTGAATCTGATTTTATCAGAAGTATGATCTCCCAAAGGGATACCCTTCAACCTCTACCATCCATCTTTCAAGATTTTTTATTCCTTAGTTTGCTTGATCAACCTACTTTAACTCTTAATGATGTCCCACATGTTGTTTCAAATAGTTATCAAGAAAAAGGTAATTGCATTTCACATGTAGACGAGCAAAGTGACGAAGATATGTCCTATCTTTCTTCTCTCTCTCAAGATGATAATTTTGAATCTATGGTTGATCACTGATATTGTATCCTTTCTAACTTTTCAAATGATTCTGAGCCTTGCATTCAAGTTGAGACTTTGGACGACGATCACCTAGACATTCATGTTTTCACTAATACATATGGTGATGAGATCCTAAGTAAATAAGATGATATATTTTATTCTTAAAAGGAATTATATTTGCAGGGTATCGATTCATAACTTTCTTCTCATAGTGTACCATCTCCATTTATGGGTTGGGATACTCTTTCAATTCTAAATAATCTTGAAATTCCTCTAATTAATACATATTCAAATGACAAATCTAAAGAGGTAATTTGTTAGGATTTAGAATATTTGGTATCTACTGATAAATATGAATGTCACTATGTTATGTCTTTCTTTGACCAATATACTCATGAAAATGATATTGATCCCTTGTTCTAAGAATCACATTCTGCTATAGTTACAACTGATGATCCTCCTCTTGAGTCTTTTCATCCTTCCTCACCTCTAGCATACTACTCATTATACTCATATATGTTTGATAAGTTTGTTATACCAACAGTTCCTCTAAATTCTTTAAATATTTATCCAACTAGTTGTGGTTGGAATCAGGTATAGGATGGCGTGATTATACAATCATAAGATGAAAAGATTGAATCCATTATCCATGACCTCTTCAATTTTAAATATTTTATAGGTCAGGATTAAGATGTTACAACTCTATCTGATGAAGGGAGTTTTCTATTTAATTCATTTAAAATATCTATCCATCAAGAGTTTGATATGTCTAATATTAAATATGATCAAACCAGTGGCAATAATAATGTTTTCATTAATACATCTAACGATAACAATGCATGTCTACCTGTCAATTTTTCTAAACCACCCCAATTCGACAATTAACTGTCATAAAGTTTAGAGACCTGTCAGTAGATTGAGACACTTCAACCCCCTTCTGATGGCTAGCTCAGGTTCTCATAATCCTATTTAGATCTCTGAACTAAGATAGATCTAGATTTTCAAGCATATTTCTTTCCTGAATATTCATCCATTGGGTTTGTGTTCATTCTTAAAGGACTTTCAGTGTCTCCAAGGTAATATTCTTAATCCTCAACATAGACGTTTTTATCAGAGAGAGGATTTTTGTTTGGTTAGTCCTTTTTCATGTGAATCCATTCTATTAGGCGAGGGGTTGTAGAGAACATATTTTTCAAATCCTTACAACCTTAAAATTTGTCATTCTGATTATCAAGATAAAGGTCATTTTGGGTTGCAGAATTTCTCTTTGTCAAACTCTTTCAGAATTGAAATATTTTTATCTAATTTAAGCATGTCATGAAGTTAACCATATTTTTAGAAAATTATATCTTCTTGAGTGTTTTTAAATGCTTAATTCATTCGACAGATGAAAACCCTTGTGTTGACACAAATATTGGGTTTGATTTTTCACATATTTCCAGTCTTTTGTCAACTTAGTATCCTAATTAATTTCCTCGGTTTACAATGTCAACACTTGTTTTTAATGTCCTAAGATTTCATATTGGTCGTCTTACATGTCATTGGACCCAAAGGGAACCAATAGAGAATCAAGAGGCTTATATGTTAATCGACCAATCCGATCATGATACCAAAGATTATGTTTGTGATTCAAATGTGCCAACTGAAAACTCATTTTCTCATAAGTTTTGTCATTCTCAAATTGGTTGTTCTAAATATCAATATCCATTATCAAATGGTTAGAGCGATCATACTTGGAAATACCTTTTGTAAATAATAAACTTCGATATTTTCTGATGTTTGCAAACCTTTCAATGTCTATTTATTTTTTCTTATAAGTGAAAAGGTAAAGTTGTGAAATGGTTAGAATTAATTGTTATGGCACTTCTTGTTGGCATTAACCAAGACCTTCAATCTTTTGTGCAAGATTTTAATTTTTTTATCTTTTCTTTTGCACATTATTTTATATTTATTTTAATTGTTCACATCTTTGTGTTTGCAGGTCGGGAACTATAATGGTTACATTGTAAATTTCATGACACATAGCCCTCACCTTATAGCTGGTTAGGTTAGGAGTAGGTCTAGTTGCATTTTAGTTTTCATTTTACATTAATCATGTACTTTCTCTCTGTTAGTCATTCCATGGTTTTCTTATTCATGTCTCCCATTATTGTTTTAGTTCAGTCCTCCATTTTCTTTATTCTTTTGATTTTGTTTCATGGTTTCATTATGTCTTTTCTTCCATGTTTTTTTTACTAATACTATGCATGAAATATGTTCTTATTTGGCTCAGAAGACAATTTGGAAAAACATTGAAAAGGGAAATTGTGATAATGAACAATTCTTGGCTAATATGTTACCTCTTCCTCATTTGGGCTACATATCCCTTAAAGTAATTGTTGTATAAACATAAAATATGGTCCATTCGTAAGGAAAACTTTGAGTAGAACCATGAAACTTGTATCTATTTTATTATCCTCATTCCTTAACTTGTTATTGTAATGGAATGGTGTTTTTCATGCTGATCCAATCAAGTAGAGAAGGGAAAGGGGAAAATAAATTATGAGAAAACCAATATTAGAGGTATATATAAACCTTATATGAAGGAAAAACCTATTTTTCTCTCAATAAGCTGGGATACCTCTTCCACCATTATGAAATAATATGTCCCTAAGCACATTTGTAAAAATAAAATAAATAAAGGGTGAAATAAGAGAAAGTATTCCTATGTAGAGAGGTAAAGCAAGTAACTTCGCTAGGGTATTGTCAAGGCTCACTGGAAGCGAAACAATGCTTGTGTTCTTATAGTGTCTCTCATGGGGTACTCTCCAAGCCTCTTGGAAGTGGAGCAACATCAGAGATGAAAATTAAGACTCTAATTATCTTAAACTCACAATTACATATTACTGTTCTCCTAGATCAAAATAATTGTGATCTGGCAATGTGAATGTGTTAACCAAGGAAGGGAATAAAGGAGACTATATATTTAACCTGGTCAAATAGGGAATCCAAGCTAATCTAATTGGTGAATCAATACTTCCTGAAATACTTGACCTTGCACCTAAGGGTGAAACCTAAATAGAGAGGATGGAGTTCTACCTTTGTGTCACCAAGTGTTGACATTGCGATCAACACCCTCCAAAAATTTCCTACACATGAATTTTGGAACCTATTAAGGATCTCATGATCTATCGTTCCATAGTCACTTAATGGTAAATTGATGCTTTTCTAAATGTTTGTCTTCTTATTGGATTCTAAGAATCAAAGTCACATGCTCACACATGTCGAATCCTTCATAAATGCATGAGTGTACCTTTCATTCGAAAGCTTAGGCGATGGCCAATGCGTAGCTCTTGAAATAAAGGCTTAAGTTTAATGCATTGTGCAACATATGATTAACATTTGGTGTCCACTCTTAATTGACATTCTTCCTCTCCATTTTGGTTGCATTTTTCTCATTATTTTGGTGAGTTTTCTGAACTTTCACTTTTTCACACCTTTGATTTCACAACTGTCGCAGTTAAGTCCGTGACTATCATTTTTTCTCATGTTTACTTTAACAAGCAGTGTTTTCATTTTATCTTCACTGATACATGTGTCACCTTACATTTATTTAGCTTTTTCAAGCGTTTTTTTTTTATGTTTTCTTACTGTCACAAGTGTCTCTTCTAGATATTTTCACTCTTGTATGTGTCACACCTTTTCACATCAGTAGAGTCAGTTATAGCACACTCTTCTATGTTAGATAGCCTAACATATAATAATAATATGTGTTAGACAAATTCTTACAAATTTTATCACGTCTTTATCAAAACTGATACTTTGTCGCAATTTGTATTCTAAGAGTTGCAACTGTTGTCTCAACTATCACACTTAGAAATAAGTGTCGCTTTGTTGTTATTTCAAGGTGTGAATAATTTTCATGACACCCGTACATTCCTCTGGCTTGTATTGATGGAAGTCATGTGTTTGATCCATGTTTGAGACTTGTTCATATGATTTTCCCTCTCTTACTCTACTGGTCCCATAGTTAGCCATCTTGGAGCTATTCTTGGTCATCCTGCCTAGTGAAAGTTGTGAATACATGAACACTCTTGTTAGGAAATAAGAACAACCTGTGCATGAGACCCATTGATGATACCTTTTAATCCCAGAGTTGTGTAGTGAGCCTATCTTAAGGTCATATCCTTCAATTTCATGTTGAGAAACTTTGAAACATAGTCACCTAACCCTTATTGCTTATACTAATTCAATGCACTGAGTTTTGATGACCTCTACCATGCATAGCTCATAGAGCACTTCTAGCTGACAAGAAGGACCACTTCAATCCCCTTGCAAAAGTAAACTAAACAATGTAAAGGCACTCCTCCCCTCATAATGTAGTGAGAACCTTCCTAGGAAAAGTGACTTACCTTCTATTACTTACCTCAGCGATCTACATAATCTCCTCTTACAAACATCCTCTGCAAAAGAAATTTTTTCTAGCATAGGTTGTAGAGTGCATTTTTAGTAGACAATGGGCAACTATTGAGGAAACATTTTCTAGCTTCATGCCTCTCCTTCCCTCTAAATTCATATCACAGTTCTAATAAACAATGACCCAACCATTAGTCACTAGGCTTCCCAATGCATTGAATACTTGCATAGGCATCACCCTCCTAGTGTAAGCTGCAGTTTAAGTAGACAATGGGTCACTTTTGAGTAAAACTATGATATCCTTTAGGTTTCCTTTCCTTCCCAGTGCATGGCACGCTAAAAATGCTTAGTCTTTCTATTAGTGTTGATGGTGATCCCTCTTTGTTCCCAAGACTTCTCCTACCTTGCCTCCTCATTGCATGGCATACTTTTAGTGAGTCGTGGGATCATCCCTTGCTCATTTTTTAGCTCACTTGCATATTCAGTACCTTCTCCTCACTTTGGCCTAGCATAGAGTGTAGTTCTAGCCAACAAGCCCATCACCTTTGTCCCTTATAGTTTGGACCCACTATAATGGACCCTGAAGAGCTCCTTCTCATAACACATGGCATATTCATACTGAGTAGTGGTTCTCTCCTTGGCCATTGTGTAGTTTATATACTTTTTCCTCAATAATCCTTCCTCTTAGATAGAGGAGGAATGACCTGTTGAAGAGTTTTGTGAACCCAACGTTTCGGACTCTTCAACAGGTCATTCCTCCTCTATCTAAAACCATCTTCAACTGTATGGACTCCCTATTTAACAACAATCCTTCCTCTTTCAGCCCTAACACATGCCTATCATAAACAACATCTTCCATGAGCATGATAGGGATATGATACATTATTTCAAGACTGATGTTTCTTGGTCATGAGTGATATTCATTGGTAAGTACACCTCCTTAGAAGAACAAGGTGATGATTAAGGAATATGTCAAGTAAAAGACAGAAAAAATAAATTGCATAGAGGAAGTACAAAGAAGAACCATCATGAAGACATGGAGAGATCTTTGATCATGGTAGAATGAATAAACTCCATAAATACACAAAAGGTCCCAATACTAATCCATGAACCTTTCTAGGGTGAAGATGGAGTACAAATCATATCTATTATGAATATTGAAGACAAATCAACAAATAGAACAACATTGCATTGCCACATCATCATGAAGTCCATGTCATCATTTCCAAGTTATGGATGTGTCCATATGTATTTCCCAATCATCATGTGGAGTGTAATGATAATTTCTCAAGAAAATGACAAAATGTAATGTGTGGAAGTATAAAAGTCATGTGGAATATGAAAATTCAATGTGGACAACCGAGTCATATAGAAGTTCAAAGGTCATTTAGGAGTTCAAGAGTCATGAGGGTAACTCAAGAGTCATGGGAATGAATGAGAAAGGTTGTTTCTCTTGTTATAAAAGAAACCTCATAACTCAAGAAAATGGTTTTGGAGGCTTGGACATTGGATAGTTGGCCTTGGATTCTTCCACTTGGAATAGGAGAGAAAGTCATTCCTTGGAGAAGAAAAAGTGACTTAATGCTCCGCTACTGGAACTAGTGCCTAACCATTGTAACTGTGTACTTGGATATTTCGCTTAGTAACCAGAAGCTCGCTAAGCCAACAAATTTTCATGCATGTATCATGGATGTTTTAAGACTATATTTTGATGTTTGTGGTATATGTTCTGTTCATATATACTAAAGAAATTGAATCATTTTGGTGACTTCGGTGCTTATCTTGTTGAGTGTTTGTTTTATTTTCTTTCATGAACCATTGTTATCTTGTGAAATAATTTTTAGGTTAATCGACAAATATTTCCTTTCTCTCATGTGCCTCTCTTAGGATAGTACTATTAATTTCCTTCTAGAGACTCTCTTTATTCCCCTCTCATGAATGCCTTCTTTTACACATTACAATTGGTGTGTCATAGTGTCAAATTTCTTGTTGGTTTAAAAGGTTATGTGTTAATCTCTTATGTTACCCATTGTAGCCATGGAAAACTTTAGAGTTATGGTGGTCAATTTGATACTCCAGATGGGGATCCCACTCCAAATGGTCTGAGGTCTAACTGGGACTTCACATTGGGGAGACCCCCTATATGTTGGTAGTTCTAGCACCATTAACAAACCATAAAGAAAGAATTTAACAAAGGATTTGAGATGAAAATTTTGGGATGCCTTGATTATTATTTGGGTATTGAAGTGATGAAAAATCTAGGATATATATTCCTCTCCCAAAGGAAGTACATTGGAGAATTATTAAACAAGTTTGGCATAGATGAATACAATCCTTTTGTCCACTTCAATGGAACAAAATATCAAACTCACCTCTAAAGAAGGAAATGAGTTTGAGGATACAACTAAGTATATAAACTTGTGGGAAGTCTTATCTACCTCACCAATTCTAGACTAGATATTTCATTTCTCATTGGAATCCCTTCCAAGTTCATGTAAAAGCCTTGTAAGGGACATTGGTCTAGTAAAAAGACAATTTTAAAGTGCTTGAGAGTGACTCAACACTTTGGACTCAAATATTCATAGGTGGGTGACTTCATCATGATTGAATATTATGATTCATACTTTGATGGAGATAAGGAAAATGGAGTGTCTACTTCAAGCTATGTTATGAGTCTTAGATCGGGAGTTGTCTCCTCAAGGTCACACAAATATTTAGTTCCAGCAAATTCAACAATAGAGTAAGAATATGTGGTAATTGTAGAAGAAAACACAGTGATCCGAATAGAAAATGGCATCAACCAATGGTATTCATCCACCCATGTTATTCATCCACCCATGGAATTTACACATGATATTGTAAGTGGCATCCACCCATGGTATTTATCCACCCATGGTATTGTAAGTGACATCCACCCATGGTATTCATTCACCCATGGTATTTTCCAATGATAATGTGACATCCACCCATGGTATTCATTCACCCATGGAATTGACCCGTGGTATTGTAACTAAAAAATACTATAAGTAACAAGTCACATTTTTTAAAAGGATAGTTTGTCCGCCACAATGTAGCCTTCACAGTTATTCTCCATTTTAATAAAAAAATTATTTGTGGTTTTGTTTATTGGGCATTCTCCTTTTTTCCTTCTCACATTTTAATTTTTCAGATCTTGGGGGCTTGCCCCCAAGATCCAGATCATAAATTCAGACTGTTTGGCTTAGGGAATTTTATGAATATTTGTAGGAGAAACAAGTGAACTCTACTGCTCTTCTCATTGACAATAATAATGCAATAAAAGTGGAAAAGAATCCCAAATTCCATGATAAAATCAAACATATCAATAAAACATATCATTTGATTCAACATCATGAAGAGGCCAAGACAATTTTCCTACGACATTATTCCACAAAAGAGAAAATTTCAGACATCATTACTAAAGCACTTGGAAGAGAAAAGTTTGAAAGATTCACAATGATGCTTGGACTCACAAACACCCCTTCATATTGAAGGGGGAGAATGTTATACATATAATTCTAAGGTATTGGGTGAAGTATGTAAATACGTAAACAAAGGAAATAGAGTAAGTTAAATATACCTTGGAATTTGAATCCCAAAGTTCACCATTATGATTTATATAATCATGTTCATTTTAATAATAATTTAGATTAGAAGTTGAATATGTGACTCCTTGGCCTGACAGTTTGACGCATGATTTTAGGAGCATCCATGAAGCTATAATTTCTCTAATCATATGTCTTATAACATAGCAATGCAAAATTTCAAAATGGGGCCAAAGAATCATTGATATTTTCCATCGCTATAGTAAAAAATTCAACTCTTGGAACCTTCTAGAAGAAACGTTATTGAAAAAGTCCAACATGACTTGTTTAAAGATGCATTTAGGAAACATGACATCATTTGATCATATTTCCTAGAATTTCAAAACCAAAGGTCTAAAAAATGCACCATACGATCAGTGAGACTTCCCCTCATTATGGTCAAAGTTTCATCTTCTAGAACCTCTCAAAAGAAAATTTATAGCAGAAATTCCAATATGATTTTTTTAAAGAATAATTTAGGAAGTCCAACTTCCTCTAATCATGTATCCTAAAATTTCATGCCAGAGTATTTGAAAATTGGGTCATTACATTAGTGATATTTCCCCTCACTATGGTCCAATTTTCAGCTTCTGGAACCTCCCGGAACACAATATATAGTAGAAATTCCAACTTGACCTATTTAAAGAAGAATTTAGGAAGCATGTGTTCCTTAACCAATGTTATTACAAATTAATGGATACAAAAATCTACAACCATGAAATATATCTAGAGGGGTAAATGCATGTACATGTAAAATTGTTGAAAGAGGAAATTAAATAATCTTATAAAAGAGATTATTATTTTGAACCATACCTATTGCAATTTGAAACTGAAGAAAGGTGACCCACTCTCTACCCAACCATAAGCTCAGGTATGCTATGGTATTCTCATAGTTGGGTATCCTCAATATAGATACTTATTCCTTAAAATCAAAACTCAACCTCAATAAAATTCACACAAAATTTCATATCATATTTAATAAAAAGTGAAGGCCACTCTCCTCCAAACATAGGAAATAATCACATTATTTAACCTTTCCATTCCTTGACTAGATCCGTAGACATTAATAGATGAATATGCACGTATATACAAAACAACAAAGTCCTTCTCTTATATTCACAATCCCTAGGACCTCCTCTTCTTAAGTATTATTTGTGCCACACACAAATAGGACAACTCCTAGTCCTCAGATTCATCTATTCCAAGGAATAATCACTACAACACATTATATTTCTGTTACACAAGATGTCAACAATTCTCATGCCAATTTGAATTTCTAAGTGGGAGGGGGAAGAAATGACTATACGAGAAGAATAATGGAGTAATTATCATAACAAAATGGAAAAAATAAAAAGCTCCTCCAGTGGATTTTCTCTTTCATTTTAATACACACACAACCTGACAGTTCATCTTCCCAACCATCACATTAACAAAATTATTAATTCAATGTATTTATTTTCCTCTCATGGAATCAAAATATGTTGGTCGCTACCTTTATTTCTCTCATATTTTTAGTAATAAAAATAAACATTGCATCATATAATAGAGGTTGAAATCATATCATAAATGTTGGTACCCCAACGTTATATGTTCATAATTACATTACAAAACTTTGGGTAATTAAGGGGTGTCACAATCCCCTTCCCTTTAAGAAACACCATCCTGAATGTTCTATTATATGTAGAACCATTCCATGTAGTAGAATGGGTATACCACTCTCGTATCATCAACATTTTTCATGTCCTTAGTTGTCACTTTGAGCAATGTCATTCATTTCTCATAGTCCAGTTACCTCTAGATCTCCTAGCATTCCACCCCATTCCAGCATGGTTTTTCGTTGCTCCACTAGGATTCCGTAAGGTAACACGTTAAACTCATTATTTTCTTGGACACACCCAATGTATTCATTATTCCAATGAATATGTCCATGAATTTGAAAACCTATTCATTCATGTCTCCCCTTCCTTCCTGTCACACACCTTCCAAGTTCAAGCATCCCCTTCTCCACCTCCCTAGTCCCTTGGATGATCCATTCCTTGGTAATAATTCCTTCCATATGCAGAGTTTCAAGACTTATCTAGTCATATAGCCAAGACATCCATATAGCCAAGACATCCCTTTGGCTTTCCCTAAATAAATAACACATTTGTCATAACATAAGTCATTGTGATCAATGTATGTCATAGGGTTCCAATGTCACCACAATGGTCGTGTCCCTAGGACTTTCAACTTCACAGCCATCATTTATCCTTCCTGGATAGATCATTAGGGAAAATTTTAAGGGCTAATATTCCTAGGTGGGTGTTGATGGTGTTCGACCCACCAACATGTCAGGGGATATCCTCGGTAAGAAGTCCTGTCTAGACCTCAGACCGTTTGGATTAGAAGTCCCAATAGTGGGCAATACAGTAGTGCCTTGACTGTGGTACCACATAGAGGTAAGTGTGATAACTTTGTTGGAAGCAAGTGTGTGACCTTGAAGTGAGTCAAGTGAGATGCATGTGGGTTCTAACACATGGAGGGGAAAAGCAAAGGAACACACAAGTGGAATGACATCACAAGATGGAAAGCGGAAGAGTCCACAAACCAAAGTAACGAGTTAAATTGAAAACAAGATTCATACAAACTAGTTCATACAAAAATGCATAAGTTAAATAACATACATTGCTAAAGAAACCAGAATAGTCCAGCTACAATAACAACATATGCATGAAAATGTGTTGGCTCTGTTATATATTATTAAGTGAAAGTTCCATCCATGCATCACCATTGACATCCACTAACCCCAATAATGGAACATTACAGTCAACACCACCTACTCCTCCAAAGAGATGTACTCATTCTATGTTGTGGGGAATCCAAGACTCGTCACAATAATCTCCAAGCCTTCTCTAAACAATGCCCAACAAAAATATTGGCTCCCAAAAGCCTGTACTATGAGTTATGAGGTTCTATAGATAGAAAAGAGTTGGGTGACCCTTGAGATTCCCCTTTGACTCTTTGACTACCCTCATGACTCTTCACATTACATAGTAACTATTCACATTCCACTAGTGACACTTCAAATTTCACTTACAACATATTTACAATAATACAATTTCCACATATACCTATGTGGGAAAAAAATAGGCTCGAGTCAGCCTAACAAGACAAACAAAATTACTTGGGTTCTTGGGGAAAGACCAACTCGATAACCTCCCTGTGGTGGTCTTTGCTGACAAACTGATACCAAGCTTGGTACTGCGCTATTGTGTCCCCGTACTATTTGGTGATGTCATTATCGAAGCATACTCTTGCCTCCATGGATTCCGAGTATATGGTTCTGAAAACTATGTCTAGCTCATCTTGAAGCATGTGCAACACTGTCTTGAGTGTGGCTAGACTATCGATGTACTCCTGCATGTTCTCTAGCTCCAAGTCATCACTAGTGGCTTCGCGAATCAACTACTTTATGTACCCGTCAACCTCTAGCATGACTTGGTCCTTCCTCATGGCAAGAGTGAGGGTTTCGATGGAAGGGATCATATGTGTCCTCATTATGACATCTAGACTCATGTACAACTGTGCATAGGAAGTCTCAATGATGGTGATGAGTTGAGGGAGCTTCTCATAGTTCTGGATCAACATCCGAGGTCGTTCTTTGTCTATCTCTGCCTGTGGCTTCATCATCTTGTGCCAACAAAGCAGGGCCCCCTTGTACCTCATTGTCCATTCCTGTACATGTACAATAGCAACATGGATGTCCTTGAGATTCTGGGTTGTCTTCGAAAACTACTACTGAAAACCATATATATGGACAAGTACTTTATGCATAGTGACAAATCTTCTATACAACTTCCGCATGGTGGTCTCCAAAATTGATATCTCCGCTGTATTTATTTCTAGACATTTATGTCATAGCAGATCCTGTGGACTTCTCTATTCTCTACCTAGTCTCTTGCAAGTCCTTCGCCATCCAATCATTCTATGCTATCAATAAATTAACCTTCAAACTCATGGCTTCTGCATAAGCCTGAGAAGCCTCGGCCATGGCAGCTGGATGTCTTCTGACATCTGACATAATCACCCTTTCCTCTATGTGCACAGGTGATGTGTGATCATCTGGGAGCTGATTTCTTCATGCCTGTACAATCCTATGTTGTGACTTTTCGAATGACATATTGTACACATCCATCTCGAGATCATCATCAAGGATAACAACCTCTCCTTTCTTACTTTGGACCGGTTGTGATTCTGGAGGTGGCAGAGAATGATTGAGACCTCAGATGCTCTCGGCATGTGATTGTTGTCTTGGTCCCGTAGCTCCTATTTGGTCTCCATTTCCTTTGCCTCAAATGTCTGCTCAACCTATTGAGCGAGTTCTCAAACCTGCACCTTCTCACCCTCTTCTTCATCTACTAGTTGCTTTGCTGCCTCAACCTATAAAGTCACAGTTTGCTCTACCGGTGCGCCTTGTCTTTCTTCCTATTCTTGTTTCTTCTTCTATTCCATTTCTCACCTCCTGAGATCTTGCTCTACTTTCACCTTCTTTTCTATTTGCTACAACTTCCTCTCTGCATATTCCAACCTTTTCTTATCTCTCTTCCTTCGTTCTACTCTCCTTTCACGTTGTCTCCTTTTCACCTCTACATCTAAGTTTACCTTTTCAATAAGAGTATCTTCTCTGAACTTGTAGCTTTGCTCAGACTCTCTACTCTAAGAATTATTCCTCTTTCCTTTGTCTTACATCCATTTGATGCTCATTGTTACTGTTGTTGTTTCTTTATGTGGTGATGCTGCCTGCAGTGGTGCTTTCCATTCCATAGCTATGTTAACCAGTTCATTGAGCCTAGAGGAGTTGTAGTAATACCTCCAAGGATCTTCCTCTAGCCAATGACATGCCCTGTGGATCCATGGGTAATACACCTTCACACAGTGTTTCTTTCATATGTAGTGGGGATCATATGGATTGAAACACTTGGTGTCAAACCCAAACTTCTTCAAGTCCTCACCCTCAACATCTGCATCCTTCAATGTATGGATCTCGTACAACCCAATTTCCAAAGGAGAGTCGGCCATGGTGCCTTATGCCTCCTGTTTCTTCCTGCTGATAACCCTGTATAGATGTGGTATGCAAACTCTTTTAGGACCATCTTGTTCGTGGCAAACCTAGGTAGCTTATGCGGAGGCTTCTCTGGGCCAAACATCCTGATGAAGGTGCCACTGAGTGAGGCATACCAGTCTGCAATGTTAATCAACTTCTGCATCACTTCTTGGGACGTGCAGGGTGGATCATATTCGAATATCATCATGTGCAGCGAGGTGATGAGGTGTTCAGACAACCTCACCACAACTTCTCGTTAGCTGCAGTCAGAGAGAAACTTGCAATAGATGTTCACAACATCCTTTGATGATGTCCATGTCTAGCCCATATCAGGGAACTCCTGTTGGGCATAGATTGCATCAAGAAGGCATGCAGACATAAATAATCTTGCTTTCTCATCCTTCGGTGGACTCCGGGCATTAGTCACATGCACTTTTAGCTGAAGATCCAACAGGTAAAACCAGTTGAATGCTCTTCCTTCATATTCCTACTAATCCAACATAACCACCCAACTCTACGGAAAGGTCTCTGTGCTCTCTTGACCATACAAGTGACATGCAAAGATGACGAAGAGTTGGTAAGCCTTCCTCACTAAATTCATAATCGTTAGTGGAATTTTTAGGTCTAAAATGGGCCTCCTAAGGAAATTATAAAATAATAGTGGAAATAATAAAATAAGATTAGATTACATCATCAAAATTTAGAGGGAAAAAAGACAAACTCATATTTTCAACTTATCTCGCTATGGGTTTACTCAAATTTCTAGTGGAAAGACTCGTTGGATGAAAATTTTGATTCCTCATTCAAGGAGTACCCATGTTGCATAGTTTTGATGGACCATTCTACACGAAAAATGAGAAATACATGAAAATGTGATTGCAATCACGTTTTTTCATGTATTTCTCATTTTCCATGTAGTAGGGTTCATCAAAAGTATGCAACATGGGTACTCCTTGGATGATGAATTAAATTTTGCATCCAACGAGTACTCCCACTCGAAATTTGAGTAAAAACTTAGGGAGCTAAGTTGAAAATATGAGTTGAAAAAGTAGTTTTATTATTTTATTATTTTATAATCTTTGTACTTTTTAACTCCAAAAATGTTGAATCATACCCCATGGTTGACATCATCATATTGAATCCTATTGGTGCTTATAGAGTTTATTTTGGTTGTACATTTTTCTTTGAGGCCCATTTTAGAGCTCAAAATTCCCCTAATGGCATCCATGTGGTTCACCAGTTGTGGCAAGTGATACATCTAATGGAATTTTTATGTACTGAAGGTGGCAAGCTATGTTCCACTGGTACTTCCCAGTGTCATCGTCTCAAAATTGGTATGTGAGACAGTCCAGTGAAAGATATCCGCGCATGGAAGGGCGGGGTACTTGCATGCAACCCTATACAAGCCTAACTTGTGAACGTTGACATAGATGTGTCGATCTTCTAGATATTCCTTTAAACTTCCTACAAATATGTTCTTTATTTCTTTCCATGTAATCTTTATTTCCTTCTCTATGAATATTTGCGTGTCTACATAGATAGACAAGTTTGTTGGCACCTGTTCAACCACATCTCCATTGCTACTCTCTATAGTATCCTTTGATCCATCTCTCTTGGAAACCATGTTTCCTGTACTGTTGAGAAGCTATTCAACAACGGATGTACCTGGAGACAGAGCAGACACTCATGGAAATAAAATGTCAGCTTAAAACAGAAGGCAATTCAAGGATCGATCATGCAACAAACTTGGAAACTTCTAGGAAAGTTTGTGCAGTTGTGACTTGTTGGATGATTTAATTGTAAGTTAAATCCTTATCATTAAATTGTCAACTCAGGGTTCGTGAACTGATGAGGTATACATGTACTATATGTACTAGGTGATTATTTATCAAAATAAATTAATCTAATACAAGAAACTTGAAACCAATTATAAAGAAAATTAAATCAATCCAATCCAATCCAAACATAAAGAAATTGAAGAAATCTTAACAAAACAACATGAATCAAAATAGCATAAAAGAAACTAAACTAAACTTACATAAATGAAACCACACTTGCTTAAAATGAAAATAAATGAAATAACATAATTACACAATGTTACCAATATGTACAACAAATAAAAAAGGTGTGCAAACTGTTGATGATGGGGGGCCTCCAATCCTTATTAAGCACACCGAATGATTATCAAATCTTGGATATCAAAGCAGCAATATGTATTCCATAAAATGAAGTTAGAGAAAAGCTCCAAAGATATTACAAAAATTCAACTCTCTTCTTCTCTATCCTCACTTTACAAATTACATCTTGGATGGAACTTGGAACTAGGAACCCTTTGTATGAAGGATGCACTCCTATTTATACAAAAATTTAATATAACTAATCAATAAATATAGATCCTCAAATCTCTCCTAGAACCACATTTATCTCTTGTGGTTACAACCAATCACCTAAAAATACGAGATACAAATCCTCCCAAAATTCTCTCCTAGTTTTGATAGGAGAGACATATCAAACCATCCATGATTTTTCTCCTTTGAATGTGCTTAGTCAATGATCCAAATCTTCTACAATTATTCCACAAATCTTCATGAGTTGGAATTGAAATTCGAATTTGTGGTTGAGTAGCCAAATAGGACCGTTCTAGAATTTTCAAAGAGGCCTACAATATCATAAAACTCGTACCACTTTTAAAGATATTTGAAAACATGTAAATTGACTAATATTTAATAATAAATTGTTTTAAAATACTTAAAATAAATGACTTCGAAAATAATAATGATAAACCCATATGATCATGAAAATGGTTATTAATGTGGGGTTATGGAGCCACAGAATATGGCAGAGTTACAAAATATGGTAAAATGATGGAAATGAGTGTAAAAGAGGATGAAATTTTGGAGGCCCAACATTTCCCCCCAACTGAAGATGTTGCATGTCCTCCTTCAACTTTGCATTTCTTCCCTTAATCATAAGTTTATCTTCTTGAAATTTGTTGCTTCTATATGAACTTTTGACTTTGTATTGATTCTCTTTAACTTGCATAATCATATCATTTGATAAATTTATTCTTTTTTCAAAGTGTAGTTTGAAAGACATTTGATTACAACATATTTTTTATGGTTGGTTCTTGTGTGAAAACAAAACATTTATGAGTATTGGTTCTTGTGTAACAATAATTTTTTTATTTTTGTTGCATCAAAATACTTGAAAACATTGAGATTTATTTTTTAAGACCCCATAGTGGTTGTCATTGATTTAATGTTATTATCAATTAATCATTGCAAAACATATAACTTTTGGAATCAAAATGCAATAATAGTCGATTGAGAAAAATATGTTGGTTAGGATGAAATGAAATGTGACATGCGAATATGAATTGATATCCCTTCCCCCAACTAAGGAGGTTTTTCAGTTTTTGGAAAATGAGAAAGGGAATATAAATGTGGTGAGGGATTTTCCAAAATCTTAATTTCAGCATTTAAGGAATTACATGATTAAATATTAGAAAAGAACATACCTTCGCCTATCTAAAAAATGGACAAGATATATATATATATATATATATATATATATATATATATATATATATATATATATATATATATATATATATATATATATATATATATAAGAGTGTGGTTGTTGCTGCTGGATCATGGAATGTGAAGTAAAAGAATCTAATCTGCTTTTTACTTCTCTTGGTTGTATGAATAGAGGATAAATTTGATCTGAAATTGGAATCTTTATTGCTACGAATGTTGAATTCTAAGTTGAGTCCTTCTGTAAGTTGCTGAAATCATATAGTCTTCATTCATTCCCACTTGGTGGCATAATTCTTATCTATGTGAATAGATGTGTCGATGTCGAAGAACATAGAAAAGAAATTGTTGGATTACGGGCCATTAATGAATTCCATTAACCAACATGAGACTATTCACCATTGATGTCAATGAGAGTCAAGATGCCTAAGCACATATTATTAGGTATGAATAGAAGTGTCGTAGTTGAGTCACCTATAAGATCCGACAAACTGGGGACATTGATGTATTCCCATTGTTTATTAGCGATAGAACTTGCCATTAAGGTATGCAAACCTCAAGTTACTTTAAAGATCTATAGTCTTGATCCCAGATGATGTGTCAGAGTTGATGGGTCAAGAATTGTTAGAAGGGAGGCCTGAATGAATCCTCCATCATCTAACATGAGTATAAAATAATAATTGGAAGGACCCTAGATGAAAGATTTTCATTATGAAGCAAGTTTTATTTGATAGAAAGGAAGAGGAAAATGGGGTGACTCAACTTTGTAAGGGAGTTGAATGACTTTATTTTTGGGTTAAGGGTGAGTGAAAATGAGGCAGGAAAGTATGAAGTTTGCAAAGGGAAAATGAGTTTTGAAATCATGGTTTGGCAGTAGGTAGATGGAAATTTATGGAATGATTATAGGCTTAGAATGAGTAGAAATGGTAAAACTGGTATCTGAGAGGCCTTGTTTAGTAGAAATGGTGTAATGGATTTGATTTAACATGGAATGCACATGCTACTTTGAAAGGAACTTGGTCTTTAAAAGGCACTTGTGCATGTAGTGATTTTCATTCATCGTCATGGAACCTGCAAAAAATTAGCACTTTTCTGCAATAAAATGTAAGACTATAGAGAGAGAGAGAGATGATTAGTCTCTCATCATCTGATATATACACAAAAAAATTGAGAAATAGTATTAATAAAACAAAATCAAGGAAGAAAAATTAAATTCACTTTTACCTGTTTGGAAAGCGGTACCTTCGACTACGTGTTGGTGTTTTGTTGGGAACTTATTCAATTTTTTTATTATTTAAAATGTTTATTAAAACGCTCTCATCATGTAGATATCATCGAGATATTTTCAAAAAAATTTGAATCATCGAAAACTGATGTCGTGTGAAAGAGTTATGACTGTTTGAAGTTCTTATGAAACAAGAAAAAAATTGTGCATGGCTGCCACGTGGCAACACTATGGAGTGCCATGTGGATGCTGAAGTGGGTAGATGGCATAGCACACAGACATGGTGAGCTGATTACTCAAGGTGACATGGTGGAAAATGGGGAAATGACTGTGTAATGTTGACCAATAATATGCAGCCGTGTGGAACAATCTAATGTCGCCATGTGGTAGCGAAATTGTTGCCTAGTTAAGGATTGTCAAAATTGTAAAATAGTTAACAACTTTTGGATTTTATTGGATTTGAACTCATCACCTCTCTTTTACAAATTCAAAGACTTACCAATAAGCCACAATTCAAATTTGTGAAATAAAATCCATAAAAATGTCAGTTAAAATTAAAAATATTAATAATTCTATAAATTTGACTAATGTGACAACAATTTGACAAATGGCCAACAAAAAAATTTCAAAATTTTTAGGAGAAAAACAAGTGTTTAAGTGCACTTGTCAACCAAGTTCATGCCACCAAAATATTTGATTTTCATTTGAACTCATCCTATTGCCAAAAAGAAGGATCTCAAAACCAATTTATTCTGTAAAAAATGGGAAGACATCGAAACTACAACTCAATTTTTTTTTTATTTTTTTGCAGGTTGCTACAAGGTGTGTTACAACAAAATTCTTGGGCCATTTTCTCACAAACTATCCTTTAGATTGGGCTGAATTTTTTTGACGTGTTCCTACTATTCTAATTTTTATGCACACCAAAAATCAACACCATTCAATGCACGGATTTCGAGATATAATAGAAATCGTTGTAAACTTTAGAAATGATTTTCTCAAAAACTATAGATCAGATTGGGTTGAAATTTTTTATGAACGTTCCTATGGTCTTAATTATTCTTCACATAGAAAAACATATCGATCCAATTCAAGGATCTCTAGATATAAGTAAAATGGTTGTAGGTGATGATCTTCATTTTCGCAAAAACCATGAAGCGGATTGGGATGAAATTTGCAAGGATTGTTCATAAGAATATTATGCACTTCCTGTAAAAAATATTATGAAAACCCAATTCCTGGTTTGTGAGATATCTTCAGTTTAATTTTTGTAATTTTTTTTATTTGTTTTTGGAAAAAAAATATTTTAGCAAATTTTGAGACAGATCAAATTGAAATTTGGACATTAACTTTTGAGTATTTTTAGAATGAATAATTAACATAGATCTCCTATGAGTTTTATTGCAAAATTTCAAAGTTAACTTTATTCAATCTTCCTTTTTGATATTCTAGGTCGCACAAGGCACAAGAAGAGAGTATACTTAGAAATTTTGTTAACTCTTTATTCGAAAATTTAAAAAACAAAGTAAAAATTTGATCTCAAACCTTACATTTTATTTCTCAAATCTCTATTTGTTCTCCTCTCTTTCTAGGTCTTCCTACAAAATAATTAGTGAGAAAGGTGGCTCGTACTACACCACCAAAAATAAAATTGCAAATAAAATTAAATCTAACTTAAAAAAAATAACCCATCACCAAACCTAGTTTTATTTATTGATTCTATCCTAATCTACTGGAAATAGAAAAATTGGTTGAAGTGTATGCATATTTCTAGTGTAACCATGTGCGTAAAAGGAGTACAAAGATAGTCATTCTTAGGTTTAAAAAATATGCATTAAAGTACATCAAAGCATCAAAGACCAGTTGTTTTGATAATGCAATCAAGAAGTAAGGAAGAATGAAAGAATGATGTGACTTGATCCTGATTGGAACCATCTTTAAATAAAGTTATGACATTCTTGATTCCTTTCTTGGTTTAGATCACATTAAATATCATCCTTTATTATGCATTCCTCAATCATAGATTCTAGTGGTTGCTCCCCATCAAAAGTATTCCATGATTCTTTAGTATCTTCAACATATTGACAAGAGGAATCAAAAGAGACTTGAATATCTCCTTATGGAGGTGAAGAGATAGGCATGTTTTTGATTGCAGTTAAAATATACTCTACCTTAGAGGTAGATATCCTAGTTGTTGCAATGATTTGAGAAAGTTCTTGGAAAGACATCTTTCAAACTATGAATTACTCCAACCGGTTGATGCTTCATGTCTTGAACACAGATTAGTACAAAGTATTGAAAAATTATTGAATATTTAATATGCGTCATAGCTTATTTTAATATGTTTTTAACCATGCATCTAAGAATGAATGCAAATATCATGAGTTCTCTAAACTTTCAAAATAAGCACCTATATATACCTCCCCAACAACGACACCAAAATGTTGGGTGATTTAATTATGAGTTAAATCCATTTCATTAAGCTGTACACCCCAGGGTTCGTGAACTGATGAGGTGTATGTATGTTATATGCACTAGATGATTATTTATCAGAGTAGATTAATCTAATGGGAGAAACTTGAAACTAATTACAAATCAAATTAAATCAATCCAATCCAAACATAAAGAAATTGAATAAATCTTAAAAAACAACATGAATCAAAATAACATAAAAGAAACTAAACTAAACTTGCATAAATGAAGCCACACTTGCTTAAAATGAAACTCACACTTGCTTAAAATGAAAATCAAACTTTCTGAGTTGAAAATCACACTTGCTTAAAATGAAAATCACACTTGTTGAATTGAAAATCACACTTGCTTAAAATGAAAATGACACTTGTTGAATTGAAAATCACACTTTCTTAAAATGAAACTAAATGAAATAACATAATTACACAATGTTACCAATATGTACATCAAATGAAAAATGTTGCAAACTATGGCTAGTGGGGTCCCTCCACTCCTCTGCAAGAACATCGAACAATTATCAAATCTTGGAGAGCAAAGTAGTGATATGTATTCCATAAAATGAAGTTGGAGAAAAACTCCAAAGATATTACAACAATTCAAATCTCTTCTTCTCTATCCTCACTTTAAAAATTACATCTCGGAAGAAACTTGGAACTCGGAACCCATTTTGTATGAAGAATGCACTCCTATTTATACAAAAATTTAGGATAACTAATCAATAAATATAGATCCTCAAAACTCGCCTAAATCCGCATTTATCTATTGTGGTTACAACCAATCACCTAAAAATATGAGATACAAATCTTCTCAAAATTCTCTCCTAGTTTTGATAGGAGACACATATCAAAACATCCATGATTTTTCTCCTTTGAATGTGCTTAGTCAATGATCCAAATATTCTCCAATTATTCCCAAAATCTTCATGAGTTGGAGTTGAAATTCGAATTTTTGGTTGAGTAGCCAAATAGGACCCTTCTAGAATCTTCAAAGAGTCTTACAATATCATAAAACTCATACCACTTTTAGATATATATGGAAACATGTTAATTTCCTAATATTTAATCATAAAATAATTAAAATAAAGGACTTGGAAAATAATAATGATAAACCCATATGATCATGAAAATGGTTATTAATGTACAGTTATGGAGCTACAGAATATGGTAAAGAGTTACAAAATATGGTAAAATGATGGAAATGAGGGTAAAAGAGGATTAAATTTTGGAGGCCTAGCATGAGTCTCAAAGGTGTCAGGGATTGTTAGTTGGATCTATGCATTGTGTTGGGTGTGGAGCCTGATTATCTTTTGTATTCAAAGGTATCACCGCATTGGACCCCAGCTCGTAATGGGGCGACAACGCCGCCTATAAAATATTTTCTGCAAGGGGGGTCTAGGGGGGGGGTGGCTGCAACCTTTGGGAGTTCCCCCCTGGTGAGGGGATCGGGGGTAGTGTTTAGGGAGAATGTCCCCTAGGGTCTTGGGTTAATACCCTAGCATTCCACACAGCCATGATGCTAATATAAACTAACTAAGCGAAGAGGGGTGCACCTGGGGGTCCTTCGTTTGGGAAGATCCAGCTAGGGTCCAAACCCTCTTAGAGTTCCTTTTTCTCCTCCAACCTACAAAACAATCAATTCAAGAAAGCACAATAGTATATAGACTAAACACCATAAATAAATCAACTTCATATCATATTGAAAGTTAGTTATGCAATTGAAATAATCATTCATTTGTAAATCATATCATTGATATCATAAACAGGGAGAAGATTCATATCAGGAACAAGACAATTGTTTCTTTTATTATAGATAACTAAAGTACAGAAAGGGATGATTTCACCTGAGTCTTCCTTTCATAGGCTCCAAGCGGAACCGTCCTCCGGATTCGTCCAATCTCAAGCCTTCAACAAGCTCCTTCCATAACTCACTCAAGGATATCTCAACAAATGGAAAGACATTATAACTCAAGGAAACAATGGTTTCCTGTAATGGGGGAAGTGCTAGAAGCACAGGGATCTTTAGACCAGATCTAGGATAATCTCAACATAGTGATTTTTCTCTTTATTCTCTCCTCCCTTAGGCCTTCCCATTGAAGCCTTTTTATACTTCTCCCAAAATAGTTTTTTAGTTGGGAATTTGTTGGGAACAGTTGGGCCACGAGCACTAATAGGTAATCAATAGGTAAAACCCACGATCTTTGCCCAAAATTAAGGATATTTAATTTTTTTTAATTATTTTAAGACATATACACGGGTTGGGTATACCCAGACCCGTGTACACACGCGTTTAGCTCAGGTCAATGTCGCGTATAGGGAGTAAAACACTGGTTTTTAAGTATTTGGACTGGGTTTGGAAGGAGGGGTTGCCCTTAGGCCATGAGTGCAGCATCACAAACATCAAGAGTGAGATTTGGAGCTATAACAGGTAGTGCCCCTGAAGCTAAGAATAGATGTAAAATTGCCTTGTAAAATGTTGTAATTTCATACTCAATCTAGGTTGTTCATTAGGCGGAGATCTGATAGTAGAAGTTATGTTTAATTTAGGATTTTTTTCCCTAGAAGGCAACCCCTCGCTATATACGAGGGAATTGTATTGTGTCTATGTATATCTGTATTCTGAGTGAGGAAGAGAGAGGAGATTGAGAGCGAAGAGGGAATTACAACGGATCAGTTGTAGGTTGCATCTCTTCAGTTTGCTAGATAATATAAAAGGAAGGACTGGTAGTTTCTCCATGGACGTAGCCCAAACTGGGTGAACCACGTATATCTGTGTCTCTCTTGTTTTATGTGTTTTCTGTGTTTATATTTTTGTAATATTTATGTGCTCCATTGCTCTATAATATATAATTTTCTAACACATTGCGCAGTCCCAAATTCCAGTGAGTGACCCTGATGACGATAATTGCACAAAGTGCAGTCGAGTGTGGCTTGTTGTGGACTAGAACTACGCAATGCACAGTTCAGTCTGGCTTGATGCTGCGTGGGACTACTCATTGCACAATCCCAGTGGGCAAGACTCAGGACTGACTCCTTGAACTGGGAAGAGAACAGCTAGAGCAAGTGACTGGAAGCTTCTACACAATTCTTGGAGCCAATGCAGAGCCTTGAGTTCCAAAAATTCATAGTGCATGCTGGGGAGAGATAGATCTGGGCAGAGCTAGCCCAAATCTACCAAGGGAAACTTGAAAACAAGTAGATCTAAATCCATGAGAGAAGCATGGTGCAGATCTAAGAGAATGGTCATGCATGCAATCAAAGAAAGTGTAGAAATCAATCAAACGAACGAACAACGAATCTTGTGGGGAGATTGGCCGCAGTGACAACCATTAGTGAAAAAACAGGGTTATGCATGAGATGCTTAGGAAAATAAATGAAAAGAAACTAGTATTCCAATGGTCGTTCAACAAAACATGAAAAACAATACTCACACAAGCCAAGGGAAGGAAAGCAACAAAAAAAATAACAGAAGACTTGAAAAGAAAAACTTACCCGGAAAAGTTGTTTCTATCGTGCTGAAGGTTCCTAGATGCCTCGGGAATGCCAGAGCTCCAATATAAAATGTGAAAATGAGTCCTAGCACTGTTGATTAAACATATTTGATTGATTTAGGGTTTATCACATTCATACCAAAAATCTAGGAAAAAGATACAAGTGGCAGAAGTTTTCTAAAATTAACTCAAGTGTAACTCCCAGTGCTAAAAATAGATCCCTATTTTTTAGGTATTCTTTTTTATTCTTTTTCTTTTTGAATTTTCAAGAAGGGTTTTTGTTGCACAAAATATTGTCATCATGACATTCTGCAATCGGTGTGAGTCTATCACCACTCATACTTTCCTCCTTTGCAAATCTTAAACCTCAGTTCTTCATGTCAAGCCTTGAAAATAAGAGAAAGACCTTAAAAGTCTCTAAAACTCTAGTTCTGCACTTTCTCTTAGCATTACCTGCGGTCCCGCACCTACTGGTCATGTCCCCTGTGTACCTGACTGCTCTGTCTCTGTGTAATGGGTGTGGACCCCTGTAAAAGTCAAAAAGGCGCAAGTAAATTCTTAAAAACTCACTTTGAGTCATTTCTGGAAGCTTCTAGAAGGAATCTTGAGGTGGCAGGTTCGCTCCTTTAAGGTTCATGCATCCCATACCTTAAGGAGCTAACCCCTTGATGTGAGGAGCTTATCCCTTTGAATAAGGACTCTATCCCTTCATAGGTGGACCTATAACCTCCTTCCTTTGCACTATAAAATGAAGCATTGGGCTGGTTATTGAAAAGGTTGAAAGATGAAGATTTTTGAGGTGAAATGCTGCTGGAACTTAGTATTCCTAATTGAGATTTTATGAGGAAAGATTACATACCTTGTTGATCTCATTTGGAAGAGTGTGACGCTTGTCAAAGTAGAGGAGATTCCTTTTTTTGGACCCTGGGAGGAGCTTGTACAACATCAAGGAACCAAAGGTTGTAAAGTTCTTCTACTTTTAAAGATAATACAATCAAGTTTATTTTTCTCAATAAGTTGTGTTTTATGGTTTATTTCATGGATTCTTGGATCACCATGATGAATATGATTTATTATATTGGCTATGCAGGTGTTATTTGATGTGTGCTTGTTTTTTATTGCAAGTTCTCAAAAGGAAACTCTTTCGGATGGTCGAAGAGTGGCTGCCACAAACTAGCATTGGACTTAAGGTAGGGTCTAAAACACCTCTTAGTTTTTATTAATGAATCACAATATATTTAGAGAAAGGTAAATTTGCTTGTCCTGCTTGTTGCTAGATATTTGTTGATACTAGGGAGATCGGTCTTGTTCGCAAGAACTATTTATCCAGCCAACAGTTTCCATGAATTAATGGAGCGATTGGTAGTTCTGGAGGGAACTGGGCAGCTTACCGGCACATGCATCAGAAAATAGCTCAAGGAATGCTTCTCTGCAATTCCTTGGTTGTGTGGCTCTAGCTGTCTCTCATGATCTGCATAGTGTCCCAGCTGAGTATAAGCTATCAGCTAGGTCTACCCAGTTCTGGAGCCAAAGCTCACTGTTGTGATGATCCACACAATTTTTGACAACAAGGCTCAATGTTGGGTTTCTTTGTGCAGTTCCTGAGAGCAAGGTTGACTACCCTTTAGGACCACAGAGTTTTCCAAGGTAGTGTAAGAACCAAATGCAACCAAGTTATAGCATTTAGCTTGTCGTTAGACAACAAAGCAATTAAGCGAACACAAGCTATAAATAGAAATATCAATTCAAATGGAAGAACAAGTACCTGAGCAGTTCAAGACAAGCTATTGAGATTTTAGGAGGTAGGCTCCAAAACGAAGTGAAGCAAAAATTTTGGAGAGTGGTTGTAGCTGCTATAACGTTGGCAACAAACTAGTAGAACTCCAAGTCTCTCTATGGACCTTGTATCATGTAAAGTGAGTCTAACTCCTCCGGAAGTATTGTTCGATTCTTTGATTGTCATAACTTCCTCACTAGCTTGAGATAAAGATATAGTCACTACTATTCTCTTGATCGGTCAACAAACATAACAAGCCAAGTCAACTGAGCTATTTCGGTTTTAGATGAGGGTTATATTGATGCATAACTAACGTAGACTGTCAGATTTTTAGTTTCATCTATGGTGTTGTGACTTTGCTAGCAGGCCTAGATAGTGCCCAGATGGAGTCACTTCAAGAACACAAGCATCACTCTGCTGCCAACAAGCTTGGATAGTACCTCGATGTAGTTACATGCTTCACCTCTCTATGTAGGAAGCCTTTCCTTTCTTTCACCTTTATTTTATTTTTATTTTTATTTTTTCATTTTTCAAAGAATTGTGCATAGACACTTATTTATTTCATGAGGTGGAAGAGGGATCCTGACTTATTGAGAGCAGAAGAGGTTGTCCCTTCAGAGGATTATGTTATATATATCTCAGTTTTCCCCCACTTGTTAATGTTTTACCCCTCACCTTACTCTACTTGAATGAGTTGACAAGGGTTAACCGAATATAAAAAAATCGATTAGCGTAGGTGGTACCAGTTAAAAGTGCAAGCATTGTGTTTTCACCAAGACTTACTCTGAACAGAACGTATTTTCCATCACGGTATCATCAGCTGAAAGGATGCAAGATATTCATAATGAGAAGGGATAACAAATAACCAAATTTTGGTAGTTTTACAAGTCCTCTTGTACTTCACCATGCTTGTCTCAAGAGCCAAACACGGTTTCATGTGAAGCTAATCCTACGGGTGCAAAACAAACAAACAAAGCAAGCGAAGGACAAAAGTACAAGAAAAGTGAAACAGTTAAACAAATAAAAACATGAAAGAAAAGAAAACAAGAAAGAAAAACTATTCCTACTCCTAAGCTAAACAACGCATGGGCCTACTCACGTGAAGTGATATTTCCAATGCAACCACCGGCACATTGGTTGGCCCATGTAGGTGAAGGCATGGTTGACAAGAAAGATATTCGGGTAAACCAATAAGAAAGAAGAATAAAGCAGTGAATATCAACATGCTCAAAGTTTAAATGCGTCCACAGAAAATAAAAGAGAAAACGCGCAAGATAAATACTTTGCGGACGTATCATGGTGTAGCATCACATTGTGCGCAGATGACAAATATGCACACTCTTTTGATCTAGATAGATGAGCAAACATGTAGAAATAAGAAAACTTGTGCTTCACACCTGAACTTTCTACATCTGACTCCTCCAATGCATGAGCCATATGATTGTGTGATTCTCTGGAGGAAGTGAAATCTGTGGATCAAATTCATTTTCAATGCAGACGACAGAGTGATGAGGAGCCTGGGGTGTTTCAAAAGATTTTTGATCGGGAGTGAAACTGACCTCAAGACTATGAGAACTTGACATAACCATCATCTCAGAATAAAGTTCCTTGACAGATTGAGGGGTTTCTACTTCATTAGAAAGTAGATCATCAAATACTAGTGCCATGGAAATATCACTAGAAAGTGAAATAAAAATCATGATTGAATGAGTGATTGAAGATATCATGATAGCGACGATCATAAAATCCGAGATGTAAATCGACATCCTTATGATATGATGAATCATATAGAGGGGTTGATGAGAAACAAAAAATTTCACCCTCTGCATTTTCGGAAATGAAAGATGGCAGATTGAGTGGATTTGGAAAGAAAGATTTGTCCTCATCAAAATCAAATGGCGAACTAACATCATGTGTGTCATGTGAATGATCAGAAATAGAAACATCCAGGAATGAATTTTCACAAGACAAATAAAAAATGGTAAGATCACAGAAGATTTCAAGATAGAGTGAACGAGTTGCACATAGAAGGAGGTCATATTTCACCGCAAGTTCTTCTTCAGATTCCCACACATACCCATCAAAAATGGTAGCGCGAGTTGGCTGCTCAACACCAACTCCGTCGAAAACTGATCCTCGTGAATATCACATGTGGAGTTTGGAACAGACAAACAAAAGACACCAAAATTCATAGGAATAAACAGAACAAGAGGACGAATTTGAGAAAACAACTTCGCATGACAACCAATAGGCTTGCAGTCCACATCTGCACAGAAATCCAGAGCAAGTGGGGTGGGAGGAGGTGACATTTCAATAGATGGGTTCACAACCTATCCCACCTCATCCTATGGAGCTAGAGTTGTTTAATGGGGAGCAGACAACGGGTCACATGTGTCTACATCCTTGTTCATCTTAGATTTGGCAGCTCTGACAATGAGGTATGCTAGGAGGGGTTCTAATGATTCTAACACGTGAATATTTTTCAGGTATGTGAAGAAGATATTGAAATTGTTCCTAAATAAATTTCCAATCACTTTCATCTTTAGGGATTTGAAAAGAAAGTTTCAAGAAGCACACCCAGAATTTCACAAGAGATTCATTAGGTTCTTTCTGTAATTTTGGAATTTTTTTATTGAGTGATTTCTTGTCATAATGATAGAAATAATGGATTAACTCTCTTATCATGTGATCATACGAGTGAATGGATTTTGCAGGTAATGTGCGACACCATTGGTCAACATGCACATCGAGCATGTAAGCGAACAACCGATAGGCAATGTTGTCTAAGGAGACTTCATTCCTGTGACATAAGCCTATGAAGGAAACTTCTGCCTTAGCAAGGCTACTTCACGTTCACCATCATACTTGATTTGTGACAAGTCATCAATGACATCCTCCAACACATCGAAATCATGTGCATGAGAAAAACATACTGGAGTTGAGATTGTAATGTAAGTCATGAATGATGCTTAGGGATTCAAAACAGACTTTGAGGACTCACCTTTTCATCTGGCCCTCCTTCTAGCACCATAAATGTTGACGATATTTGATGCACAAACATGTCAGGGGATCTCCTTGGTAAGAAGTACCAACTAGACCTCAAACCTTTTGGAGTAAGAGTCTGAGTGATGGATAGTAGAGTAGTGTCTTAACTGCGGTAGTGCACACATGTAAGTGTGATAACTTTGTCAGAATCAATTGTGTGCCCTTGCAGCGAGTAAACTGAGAAGCACGGGGGCTCTAACACATGGAGGGGAAAATGAAGTGTGTCCCTTAGAGGCATGTAATAGTACGTAGCCTGGAAGCAATAGACGAGCGGAATGACATCACAAGATGGAAAGTGGAATAGTCCCAAACCAAAGTTACAGGTTAAACCAACAACATGCCTGCAAAAATATTCATACAATTGCATACAAGATAGTTCATACAAAAATACGTAAGTTAAATAACATACATTTCTAAAGAAACCAGAATAGTCCAACTACAATAAAAAAATATGCATGAAAACGTGTTGGCTTTTTATATATTATTAAGTGAAAGTTTCATCCACACATAAAACATTGACATCCACTACACCCAATAGTGGAACATTACAGTCAACACCATCTTCTCCTCCAAAGATATGTACTTGCTCTACACTGTGGAGAAGCCAAGGGTCGTCACAATACTCTCCAAGACCTCTCGAAGAAATTCCTAGCCAAAAGCTTGGCTCCCAAAAGTCTGTAATATGAGTTATGAGGTTCTATATATAGAAAAGGGTGGGGTGACCCTTGACATTCCCCTTTGACACTTGAATTACCCTAATGACTCTTCACATTACATAGTGATTGTTCATCTTCCACTAGTGACACTTGGAATTTCACTTACAACATATTTACAATAATACAATTTCTACATATACCCATGTGGGACAAAAATAGGCTTGAGTCAACCTAACAAGACAAGCAACATCACTCGGGATCTTGGGGAAAGACCAACTCGATAACCTACTCATGGTGGTCTTCGGGGATGAATTGATACCAAGCTTGGTATTGTGCTATCATGTCCCTGTACTATTTGGTGATGTCTTTGTCGAAGCAGACTCTTGCCTCCATGGATTCCAGGTATATGGTTTAAAACCTCTGTGGAGCTTATCCTGAAGCATGCATAGAACTATCCTAAGCGTGGATGGACCATCAATGTACTTCTCCATGTTCTCTGCACTCAACTGCAAGTCATCATTGGTGGCTTCACAGATCAATTGCTCTATGTACCCGTCAACCTCCATCATGACTTGGTTCTTCCTCATGGCTTGAGTGAGGGTTCTGATGGAAGGGATCCTATGTGTCCTCACTATGACATCCAAATTACTATACAACCATGCATAGGAAGCCTCAATCCTAGTGAAGAGTGGAGGGAGTTGCTCATATTTCTGGATCGACATCCAAATCCGTGCTTTGTCTAGCTTTTCCTATGTCTTCATCATCTTGTGCAAGTAAAGTGGGCCTCCTTGTACCTCATTGTCCATTCTTGTACACCTACAATAATATCACAGATGTCCTTGAGAGTTTGGGTTATCTTCGCACACTGCTACTGAAAACTGTATAAATGGACAATCTCTTTGTGCACGATCACAAATATTCTATACAACATCCACATGGGGGTCTCCAAAGTTGATGTCTCCACAAGTATTGCTCTCTTCATTTCTCCCATAGCAGATCCTGCAAACTGCTCTATTCTCTTCTTAGCCTCTTACAAGTCCTTCTCCATCTGATCCTTCTCTACTATCAAGAACTTTACCATTGAACTTGTGGCTTTTGTATAAGCCTAAGAATCCTTTTCCATAGTAGCCATATGTCTTCTGACATCTGACACAATCACCCTTTCCTCTATGTGCACATGTGATGTGTGATCATCCGAGAGTTGTTGTCTTCATGCCTATATAATCCCTATGGTGTGACTTGTCGAATGACAGACTATACACATCCATCCCTAGATCATCATTAAGGAGAACATCCTCTCCTTTCTCACTCGGGACCTATTGTGATTCTGGATGTGTAGAAGACTTTGGTACGACCTCAGATGCTCTCGACATCAAATCAATGTCTTGGTCCTGTAGCTCTTGTTTCGCCTCCATGTCCATTTCCTCAACCATCTACTCAACTTGCTGAGTGACTTCCCAAACATGCACCTGCTCACCCTCTTCTTCATCTACTAGTTGTTCTATTGCCTCAACCTACATAGGCATAGTTTTTTCTATCGGTGCATCTTGTCTTTTTCCTGTCCCTGTTTTTTCTTCTCTTCCCTTTCTCTCCTCCTGAGCTCTTTCTTTGCTTTCATATTCTTTTCTATTTCCTGCAACTTCCTCTCTGCATCTTCCAACCTTTTCTCATCTCTCTTCCTCTATTCTACTCTCCTTTCATGTTCTCACCTTTTTTCCTTTACCTCCAAAGCTAGCTTCTCAATAAGAGGATCATCTTTGAACTTGTAGCTTTCCTCAGCCTCTGTGTTGTCGAAAATATTTCTCTTTCCTTTGTCTTGCATTAGTTTGCTACTCACTATGGCTGTTGTTGTTGATTCTTATGGTGCTGAGGCCTATAGTGTTGCTTCCCATTACACATCTGTGTTGACCGTTTCATTGAGCCTAGAGGATTTGTAGCAATACCTCTAAGGATCTTCCTCTAGCCAATGACATGCCTCGTGGATCCATGGGTAATACACCTTTGCACAGTGGTTCTTGCATATGAAGTGGGGATCATACGGATTGAAACTCTTGGTGAAGAACCTAAAATTCTTGACGTCCTTGGCCTCGACAACTGCATCCTTCAAGGTACGGATCTCGTACAACCCAACCCAAAAAGGAAGAGTAGTCCATGGTGCCTTCTTACTCCTATGCAGTCCTTCTGATAACCATGTGGAGGTGTGGTGTGCAACCTCTTCCATGACCATATTGTTTTTGGCAAACCTTAGTAGCTCATGTGGAGCCTTCTCTGCGCCAAACATCCTGATGAAGGTTCCAACAGGTGAGGCATACTAATATGCAATGTTAAGCAATGCCTGCATAACTTCTTGGGACATGCAAGGTGGATCATGTTCAAATATCATCATGTACAGTGGGTGATAAAGTGGTCAAACATCCTCACCATGACTCCTTGGTAGCGGAACTCAGAGAGAAAATTGCAATAGATTTTCACAACATCCTATGATGGTGTCCATGTACAACCCATGCCAGGGAACTATTGCTGGGAAAAGATTGCATCAAGGAGGTACGCAGACATAAATAATATTTCTTGCTCATGCTTAGGTGGACACTAGGCATTAGACACATGAACTTTTGGCCAGAGAGCCAACATGTCAAAACAGTTGAATTTCCTTTTTTCATTTTCCAACTTATCTAACATAACCACCCCACTCTACAGAAAGGTCTCCATTATCTCTTGACCATACAAGTGACATGCAAAGATAACCAAGAGTTGGTAAGCCTTGCTGAGTGAATTCATCTTGTAGACCTGTTTGGGTGTTGCTCTAAACTTCGATGGCTCTTTTACCCAATGCTTCATGATGTCTCTAGTGTTTACATGGCTATTGGGAGTGAAGAATAGTGCATCCATGTCATTCACTAGATATGGCAAGTGATACATCTGATGGTAGTTTTTAATGCTAAAGGTGGAAAGTTTTGTTCGACTGGTACTCCTCAGTGTCATCATCTCACGATCGTTATGTGAGACAATCTAGTGAATGATATCCGCGCACAGGAGGGAAGACTACCTGCATGCAACCTTTTACAAGCCTAACTTGTGAATGTTGCCGTATATTTGTCAATCTTCCAAATACTCCTTTATGTCCTTTACCTCTTGCCATGTAATCTTCATGTTCTTCTCTATGAACAAGTGTGTGTATGCATAAATAGGCAAGTTCATTGGTAGAGGTTCAACCACATCTCTAGTGTTTATCTCTATAGTATCCTTTGATCTAGCTCTCTTGGAAACCATGTTGCCTATACTATTGAGAAGCTGCTCAACAAATGATGCACCTAGAGATAGAGAGGACACTCATGGCAAGAAAATGTTAGCTTAAAGCACAAAGCACTTCAAGGATCGATTATGCAGCAAATTGGGAAACTGCTAAGAAAGATTGCATAGTTGTGACTCTCAGAGGTGTGAGGGACTATTAGCTAGATCTGTGCATTAGACGGTCCCAAAAGCCAGTGAGAGGTATTGATGACTAGAACTACACAGATCACATTCTAATGTGGCTTGCTGTGGACTGGAACTGTGTAATGCGAATTTCAGTCTGGCTTGATGCTAGGTGGGACTGTGCATTACGCAATCCCACTGGGCAAGACTCGGGATTGACTCCTGGAACTGCATAGAGTGTAGCTGGATCCATTCATTGGTATCCTTTGAGTAATTCCTAGGGCTATGGGAGAGCCTTGAGTTCTAGAAATGTGCAATGCATGCTAAGAAGAGCTAAATATAGGCTGAGGAAACCTAGATCTCCCCAAGGGAAACTTGAAAACGAGTAGATCTGAATGCATGAGTGAAGGATGGTGTAGATCTCACTGAATTGTCATGCATGAAATCAAATAAAGTGCAGAAATCAATCAAGCGGATGAACAACAAAGCTTGTGGGGAGAGTCGCAGCAACGATGATCGTTAGTGCAAAAAACAGGGTTATGTATGTGACACTTAGGAAAGGTAATGAAAAACTTGAAACAACACTTCTACAAGTTAAAACAAACTAAAACATCAACGGTCATTCAAAAAGACATGAAAAACAGTACTCAGACAAGACAAGGAAACAAAAGTGACAAAAAACACAGCAAAAGATTTGAAAAGCAAAGCTTACCCATAAAAGTTGTGCCAATCATTCCAAAGGTTTCTAGATTCCTCGGGAATTCCAAATCTCCAATATTGAATGAGAAAATGACCTCTAGCGATGTCCCTTAAATACATTTGATCGATTTAGGGTTTATGACGTGCATGCAAAAAATCTAGGAAAAAGTGACAAGTGGCGAGAGCTTTCTATAGATCCCTATTTTTTAGGGATACTTTTCTTTTTTGCTATTTTATTTTTCGGGAAGGACTATCATGCATGCATGGAGAGGTTGTGCAGTTCTAGAGGGAACCGGGCATGGAAAATTTTAGGAGCTAATATTCGCAAGTGGGCTAATTTTCCATGATTTTTCCATAAAAAAGATTTGCCAATTTCCATTTTTTATAAAAATGATTAACCTAAATTTTACAATATATAATTATTTTTCCATAAAATTTACCAACATTATATAGAGACTATATATAAAACCATTATAAATTTGAATACTTTTAGAATTATATCAATAAACATTTTCATTTTGCATACCAGGGACTAGTGAGATTCACCAATGTTTTTAAACTTCAAGATAATTTTCCATCGTTCAAATTTTCCCTAGAACTAGGCAACCTGCTAGCACATGCATCAGACAATATTTGAGGGAATGATTCTATGCAATTCTTGGGCTGAGTGGTGCTAGCTGCCTCTCATGGTCTGCACAGTTTCCCAGATAAAGACAAGTTGTCAGCTCGGTCTACGTAGTTTTGGAGTTGAAGCTCACTGTTGGGCTGATCTGCGCAATTCTTGAGAGCAAGGCTCACTGCTGGGCTACTTTGCACAATTTCTGAGAGAATGGTGGTTGCCCTTTAAGACAATGTAGATTTCCAAGGCAGTGCAAGAACTGGAAGCAACAAAGTCACGGGGGGTCAGCTTGTGGTTGCACAACAAATCAAGTAAGCGAACACAAGTTGTAAAGCGAAAGATCAATTCAAATGAAAGCACAAGTACCTAAGCAATGCAAGGCAAGCTACTAAGATTTTAGGAGGGAGGCTCCAAAACGAATGAAAGCAATTTTTTGTAGGGTGGTTGTAGCTACTACAAAAGTGGGCTAATTTTCCATGCTTTTTCGAGAAAAAAATCCACTAATCTCTATTTTTATAAAAAAATATTCATCCAATTTTATAGTATAAAATTATTTTACCTTAAAAATCACTAAGATTCTATATAGAGGCTATATAAAATTATTAGAAATTTGAATAGGTTTACAAAAAAATCAACAAATATTTTACATATGACATATTATAGACTAGTGAGATTCACCAAGGTTTTTGTTGTTTAATATAAATTTACATCCTTAAAATTTTCCTTCTAGATCATCATCTCACGTTACCACAAGCATATAGTTTCCATGAGATTAATCATACTAATTTAAATAAATTATTCTTCCCTTTTATTTTATTTTCCAAACTTGCCTCATATAGGAACCAAATTTCATAAATATGTGATTCTTCTTGTGATAATTGACTCGTGAAAATGGTAGTATTCAACAATCATTATCATAACCAAGGCAATTTGAACTACATTTTCTATTTTCAATCACCTAAACAATGGTAAGTTTTCATACATAAAATATTTTCATGGTAATATTTATAAATTTCCCTGAAGTGATCTCATAATTATTGTACATATATTAATTCAACCACTTTCAATTGATTTAAAAATAAACTGGAATGAAGGTATCATTCTAGTATTTATTTTCATAACAATTTTTCCAAGCATTCCAAAATGCATTTAAACATTTATTCAACCAAATAAAGGGTCAAAACTAAAAAAGACCTATATATAAATTCATGAGTAATATCTTCCCCTTTGCTTCTCAGGATGAGGGATTCACACCACTCATTCCACTACTCAACAATTCCTCAAATATATTATAAGCTATCTCTTTTCATGACATTCAATCATGCACTTGATTGTCTCATATAAGGATGCATGCACTGAATACACCAATAATGCAACATCATGATTCATAATATGAGTGTTGTGACCAAATCATGTGATAGTAACTCATGGATGCATCACAAAGATTCTCAAAATCTTTACAGACTAAAGGATTCTTTCCTTTGTCTTAACCCACTAGGGATTATTAACAAACTTTCTTTTAGATACCAGCAAGTCTATACAATTCTCATAGTAACTAGAAAAAGCCAATCCTTTAATTACATGTTCATTGCAAAAAACCAACATTATATGATAGAATCATGTCTCAAGCCTAGAAATTATTGGGCCAATAATCATGAAAACATTAACTCATTTGCAATCCTTACATTTGCTCCATATGTCAAACATTTTCATGCATTATCTCAATGCATTATGAAACATATTTTATCTCATGAGTGTATTATTAATATAATCTTTGTCCTGACATGGCAACACAATGTATGCACACATTAATAATATTTTACTAAAACTCTTTGTGATGACAATTTTTTTCCTTAAATAGGGGCATCTATGCAATACATGCATTCATTTGTAAAGAAAAAGATATCAAAGTCAGTTGAAATGAATTCTTACCCAATTCCTTTACCTTTTTACCTTTTATTTATACTTCCCTACTTACTTGACTAAGATCTCATGCATTATTAGCTAATATAATTTCAACTAGATTCTTAGCATAGTTGATGCCAAAACATTCAACAAACCCCTAAAGTGATTTCAACCTCACATAATAGTCACAACTCTATCATTCCACCTACTTAGAAACAAGTTTTCAATGAATATTCATAAAGAGCATGTGCACTATGTCTCCAATTTACACATTCAAACAATATCATCAATCATGCACCAAAACATGTGCATATACATATTGGCATGCGTGTGTCATTTTTTAAATCTTCCATGCTATTAATAAACATTTATTTTTTAATTTAACTTTCAACTTGTCTTGTTTTCAATTATTCACATGACAAGTCTTATAAGGATAAGCACACTACTTTCTTTGATGTGGTATTTAACAAAAAGAGATCACTCTTGCACACTTTCCATGTGAAGAGTCCACGTGACATGGATTTCATTAGGTAACCTTACAATATTGACCAAAATATAGCTAGTAAAAATTTATATATACTTACCATTCACACATTCGTGTTATTTTCATAAATAAATATATCATTCAAGCACAATTTTCAATTAAGGGAAACTCCATTCATAAGCCATTTTGACAAGTGTGACTTCATTGTCCATCTGGTTCATATTGACCTAGCTTCCCTCCTTGACTGATAATTTATCAACATCACCTATCTAATGAAACGATGTAAGGAAAGCTTCCAAGTTCATTAGGAATTTCATCAAATGAATAAACACAAAAAAATTATTAAACAAAGAAACAAATTTTGTCAAATTCTTAGTAGGATGACAACCCTAAATTCTTCCTTATAATAGCTATGGGGTCCCCCCCGCCTTGATGGCATTATGATGCGTGTGTTGTTCTTGATGGAAACTCACTTGTAACAAAACCAGTATATGGTAACTAGATGAATACACAGGTGAGTTCAGAGGTGACAGAGTGATGGAACAAAATAACAATATGATGGGACAAAGGTTTACAAATCAGGATCAGAAGTTTGATAAAAGTGAATATTTGAAGATCTATACGCGAGTTTCTCAAGGCCAAGTCATGTATACACGCATGCACAAAGAAGAAAAGTTGTGTATACATGTTGGTGCACTAATTTAAGAATACCAATGGTCCTTACCATGGTATTAGACCATAATATTGAGCGCAGTAACGGTTACTTGATCCCCTCCAAGACTACCACCAGAACTAGTGTAGTTTTGACCTATGGTATTGGCTAAGGCTCTAACTATGTAACTAGGTGAAGATCAAAGTGTGAAGTGTGCATGTGTAAGGGTTTTTAATGAATACTTGAATCTGAAGTATATTTGCAGTGTGAGGGTCATAATTGACACATAAATCTGAAATAATTATGCACCATTGAATACAATGATGGATCAGGATCATGGGAACTAAAATCACATTCCATTATATGATTTGCTCATGGATTGACTAGATCTAAGTAGTGACGCATGTTTTTATCTCTGAATATTATGATATGGGTCTTTCTGAAGTTCTGAAGAGCTACGCAATTTTAGGTCAAAATTTGCAGATCTCTCTGCAGGTTGGTCTCAGTGAAGTCATGTGTACATGTGGGTTCGTTTCTTCAAAGTCGTGTATATAAAGGAAGGGATTCTGTCAAAATTTACAGATCTGTATGAAAGTTGGTCTTAGAGAAGTCGCGTATACAAGTGGGTTCATCTCCTTAAAGTCGTGTATATAAAGGAAGGGTTTTTGTTGATAAATGACTGATCAAGATGATCAGTGCTACTATATATTTGATGTCTGTCAATGATTTCCTCATGTTGATATGGGTTGAGTGATAATATCTGAAGTAGAACTAAGTGAATGATGAAGTTGGATTTGGTCACATGTTGATTGGTTGAAAATATTATTGATGTTGCTAATTGTATGAGGGTTCTGTAAGCTTACAAAATATTTCAGAATAACTCTAGTCAACTCTATGTCTGATTCAGAATTACAAGTTTGTATTATATGGATATTTGTACGCATGTTACTCTCCCGAAAAGCGTGTATACAAGAAGGTTTCCTTAAGTGAAGTAGCATATGCATGTTAGCATATAAATGATTAGGATTGCAGTTGATTATGTGTGTTTATGCAATATTCTGAGTTCAATTCTATGTTTTTGTTATAGTGATCTCATTGTTCTGTTTGAATTAAGTTGGTGTTTGCTTCAACTGATCTACAAGTTGTGATATATTAAAGCAGGTGGATCTAGTGTGAAAATTTATGAAACATGGTCCACGGAAGTTGACAAGGGTTGGAACTCCCTTCCAGTACGAGATGGAGAACGAGTGAAGGTTGTATCCTTTAGCAGGTGGGTGCCTGCGTACTAGTATGAGTCTGCACCCATATAAGAATGTAAGAAGTTTTTTATATTAATAAGTTTGAAGACTGAGATGACAACGGTGATGGCTTTCTCCCACATTGGGTTTCCACCTTAAATCCTGGTGTCGATGTGTGTTTCTTATGTGTGATACTTTATTCTGTTCTTATTGCACCTATTTACTCCTTATCAAATGCCTAATAACATCTCTTACGTTCTGGTTCAAGTTTAATATATAAAGAATTAGTTGTTTTACAAGGTTACTATGCATACACTAGTTTCTTTTACAATAGTCACGTACATAGGTGATTTGGGTTCAGTAAAGTCACATATACATTTCAGAAAATAAAATAATAATTGTGAGTTTTTAAAAATACTGATTCACCCCCCCCCCCCTCTCAGTATTTTTCCCAACACTGCTTGCACTCCTATGCATATTAATTGTTTTAGCATACATTATATAAGTATACATTCCCTATAACATGATCATTTCTTCATGCAATTGATCAAGCATTCAAACAATGATTAAGTGTGCATAAAATTCAAGAGTCATAATCAATAACTGATATTACTCTTATCTATAGAAAAAAACTGACTCAAAGCAAACCTCTTAATTTATATTATCCATAGGCTCCGCTCGTCATGCTTTGTAAAACAATAGATCATTCCCAAGTTGTCCATGACTTAACAAAGAGAATGTCTTACCAACATACAAGTATGATACATAACCAATATTGAACACAAACAAGGTCAATGTAGCAACCTTGATAGCCTCTAACCAATAGTATCACATCATTCCATCAGCCCACTCAACCCAAGGTAGTGCAACCCCTTCTCTAATCACAAAATTCCCTCAATCTATGCCACTATGCTTCCATTATTTCGAAATTGGTTTGGCCAAGAATGCCTTATATCCCTGTGGCTTATAGGACTTTCATCTCCCTTCTGGGGTTTAGGTTATTTCCATAGCTCACACATAAACAATTTTCCCTACACTCCTCTTTCCAAGGCTCTAGCCTTCTACAACAAAACCTAAGGAGGAGTGCACTAACAACATTGTCTAAACATGCATATCAACATGTATAGGAGCCACTTGCACCATTCTCTCATCAACACCTTATCTTCCACAACCCTGATTCTAGAAGACTACATGAAATATGTTCATTGGTTTTGCAATCATTCTGTCAATCTATTCTTGATTACATGTACACCATTAACCACTATTATTCATCTAAATAATGTTATGGAAATAGACTACTCTAAGTCTTTATATGCATGCACATATATTTTTGTATGCACCTGGAATTTCTTCTTACATATAATATACCATTATTTAACATTTATTCAATTGACATGCATATTTGAACTATTTCATCTCTTGCATTTTCATCATGCCTATGATATTATTCATTGGCATATAAAAACTTGTCAAAACATTAAAGAAAAGTATTAAAACTAGAAAATGATAAGTTAATAGATTGTTTCTCATAATTATGGCAACATCACTTTGGCATAAACTTTTGAAATTCTATTGGGCTTCACTACGGAATCTAGTCAGCATCTTGCAAATTTATCTTGTTGCATCAATCTCAATTTAATCATCTAGTAACATTAGTGTATTCATATATACAGCAAAAAAAAAAAATCATAAGTACACATGCATGAATAGATATTAATTTAAAACTTAATTTTTTTTTGATACTCGAGCCCATTCAAGCTCAATGATTTGCCTTATCTCTGATACAACATTGTAACATAGTACCAAAGTGCCCATTTCATATGTTCTTGAGTGCATTCAAGTCTAGTGTTGAATGATGCTTTGATAGCACTTTGTCACATACCTAGTTCCCTCAACGACTTACAGAGGTTACAACATACCAAAAATTTTCTTTTTCTTTTTACTATTTGGACAATAAGGTCTAATACCACTCTATAACATGCCCCTACTAAATTTATCCTAGCCACACTTGAGAAAAGTTCATTTTCATCTCTCATAAAATTTTTCAAACACATTACATGTAAACATTTCATCAAATGCTCTATATACACAAAATTAAGTAGTCGTTTTCGTGTAGAAATTTTGTCAAAGATTTCCTATGAAATGAAATATGAAACATTACTCTAATTCCCTTAACATACTAGCTAAAATATAGCACTCAATCATGCACCTTTTCATTTATATATTTGAGGTATTTTAAGAAATATTTTGTATGCAAATTATAATAAAACGCATTTAACAATTCTTCAATTGATTTGCATGCAAATAGGCATAGATCAAGTACAATACTACTAGCATACAACAATGCCACCATACATAAAAATCATCCCTCTCCATAAAACGACATTTCATTGGGGAAATTAATCAAATAATTTTTATTCTATGAATCATTAAATCATTTAAGCATTTCTTCAAAAAAAATCATGCAAACTAATATAGTAACTTCTTTAAGGAACATATCGTAAATTAGATTATCCCAAGTTCTGAAAATAGAAATAGATGAATAGTTGAAGTTCCCCTCACTGTGGCCCAAGATTCAGCCTTTGGAACCTCCCATATGAAAATTTATAGCATAAATTACAACATGTCCTATTTGATGTATTATTTTAAGTGCATCCAGGAAACTTGAATTCCTCTTTTCATATCTCCAAACATATCATGGAAAAATATCTAAAATCTTGACCAGAGGATCAATAATTTCCCCTCACTATAGTCTAAGTTTCAACTTCTAGAACATCCTAGAAGAAACATTCTAGAGGAAATTCCAACATCTCCTGTTTGAAGATGTGTTTAGGAAGACCAATTTTTTTAGATCATATTTCCTAAATTTTCATGACCTAAAATCTAAAAATCGCCTAGAGGATTGTTGGTGGGAAAAGTTTCCTAAGGTAAGGGTTGAAAACCTCAATGGAGTAGAACAAAATAATCAACAAAGAGCAGTCAAGTAAGCATGCCAAACATATGCTTTACTAAACCTAGATCTAGAAACATACCTGAAGGTCCTACATTTAATGATGTTCCCATAGGGTCCAAACCCTCTGCTTCCTCCAAAACAAACAAGCTTGCACGTAAATTCACAGAAACATATACGTGATAGATAATTCAATGTGCATACATAAAAGATATGTTAGATAATTATATAGAGGAATATAAACTACTATTCATGAGACAATAACATATCAAGAATAAGACATCAACTTCTTTATTGATTAACAACAATAGGTACAGGAAAGGTACAACTTGATCCAAGCCAAAGCACTAACAAAGCCTTCCTTTGGATCCGTCCAATCTGAGCCATGAATACAACCTCTCTAACAAGACCAAGGATATTTTATAAATATGATGAACATCTTTGCAAAGGAAACCGGGGGTTCCATAAAGACTAGGACTGTAGGAGACACAGGAAAATCAAACTTGATTTGGGAGAAAAATGGGTATAATGTCGATAGCCCTTCTCTTATTTTTTTTAGGCCTACCCAAGGGTTAGATATATATATATATATATATATATATATATATATATATACCTATATATATATAATAAATTAGTTTTCAATTGTGTTATGGGATCTTGGTAAAAACTGTGAACCCCGGTGAAAAAATAACATTTTATTTTATTTTTTCATATTTTAAAAGGTATACATGCGTGTAGTGTTATAGGACCCATGTATTTACATGATTTAGTGTGGGAAAAGTCACGTATGGTGTTCGAAATATTATTTTTTAATATGAGATCATGTCTGCATGGGAAAAGGGTTACCCAAGGCCATATAAGAGAATCAAGTCTACAGTAGTGCTAAATGGTGCTATAACATATGCCCTCTAATATATGAGGTTAGAAGGGGTACATGATTGGCGAAATATATTAAGTATAGAGAGAGGATTCATCCGAGAACCTGGGAGGAGATCACTAGATTCCAACTCATTGAATACCTATGGAAGGAATCATAAAGAAAACTCATGTCTAAGACGAGCATACCCATGCTCAGAAGTAATAAAGCATGTTCACTAATCATGTATAAAGTGGATCTAGAATGTATACATAAGTGAATATAAAGAGTTTTAGAATACATAATGGATCATCACATCATAGCCACAAAGGAACATGGCGGTGCTATGTCTTAATATGACATATAGAATAATATCCGATCAATGATGCTAGAAGACTATCTAATCAGTGATGCTACATAACTGATCCTCATAAAAGTACTAAGTCATATACGTGGAATAGTGGTACTGTATTACCTTGGGTGCCAATATATAATATTCTTATGTGAAGGTGTTAAGTTATGGTATGTTCTATGCTTATAATAGTTTACTTCTTTTTCTTATTATATTCCACCGAATAGCAATCACATGTACATAAAGTAAAGTGCAGATAGAACATTAAACGATCGACAGAAAACAAGCCAAGACAAGAGACACAAGATGTGGCGGCTAGCCAGGGAAAAACCCCACAATGTGTGGGGAAACCCTTTGATCAAATCTTCTTTTATCTTCAATAATTCAGCAGAGAGAAATAGTACAATAAATCTGATTCATATTAGCAGTAGCAAACCCTAGATCAGTAGCATCAGCATTAGTGGCTTCATTATCAAACTAGGGCAGTCGATATCTTGCAAACTGTTCATCGGATTGACTTCATTCCACCACCAAAAGTTTCGGCTTCCAGAGGAGGTTCAGATGAACCTACAACGCAGTTCAGATGAGGATATCTTCTAGGCCATGCAAGTCAATCTTTACTTCTGCAGTTGTAGCTTCAAATTCAACAGCTTCCGGCTTCACATGTGTGAGAGAGAGAGACCCATTTCAGCGCAGTAGAGAAGAGACTCATATCTGCGCAGTAGAGAGAGAGAGATGTGATGAGATGAGTGAGTCCAAATGAGGAAAAGTCCTCTCATATTTATACACAATGTTGGTGGGTGAATAGATGCGACTGTTGGGCTTCTGAGCCTACATGAGTTGTAGGTCGGCTTGAAATAATTCCATAATCAAAATAAATTCATATCTCCATGAATACTTATCTGAATTGGATGATCTTTATATCAATCCTACACCTCTCGATGAGAGGAATCTAATAAAAATATTATTAGCCATGAATAATATGACCCACATGAAGTTTTTCCCTGGTTGCCAATTTTAACAGTCCCTCTCAACCATGGAGAACTTCATCTGCAATCTGTCTATCGGTCGTTACTATTCATACATCAAATGCACTGCCCTGTACAGCTTGACCCTTGCCCTGATCTGCTCTATTTTTCCTGTTCTGCTTTGTCCTGTTCTGCCTGCACTGATTTGTACTGTTTTTCTCTGTTCTGCTCTGCTCTTGCATTATTCTGTTCTGCTATGCTTTTGTCCGAATTATGAAGAAGAAGAAATGATCAAGGATGTATCATACTGACTCAAAGTCAGTCTCAGAGTATGTACCACTGGTCCCAGACCAGTCTCAACCAACCCAAAGTCAATGTCATAGTGAGTACAACTCCAATGGTCCCAGACCAATATCATCCTCCACTGACTCAAAGTCAGTCTCAGAGTATGTACCACTGAATCCAGACCAGTCTCAACCGACCCGAAGTCAGCGTCATAGTATGGTACAACTCCTACCACTGGTCCCAAACCAGTATCATTGATCCCAGATCAATGGAGGTCATCTTAGCATAGGGAGTATGGTAGTTACAACGATGCGTCCATCGGTACTACTATGGTCCCTAACTTCATTTCCCTGCTCATTGATCAGATGAGAGGTACTTCTTATGAGTCCCAGACTGCATGGGTAGGATGCCTCGACAGGAGAACTAATCAATCCTGTCCTCACAGGAGAACACATCAATCCTACTACAATTGCCGTGGAGAACACATCAATCCAGGCCTCACAGGAGAAGACATCAATCCTGCTACAATTTCCATGGAGAACACATCAATCCAGGCCTCACAGGAGAACACATCAATCCTGCTACAATTGCCATGGAGAACACATCAATCCAGGCCTCACAGGAGAACACATCAATCCTGCTACAATCGCCGTGGAGAACACATCAATCCAGGCTACCATGGAGAACACATCAATCCAGGCCTCACAAGAGAACTAATCATCCTGCTACACAGGAGAGCGAATCATCCTGTTCCACAAGAGAGCGAATCATCTTGTCCCACAAGAGAGCGAATCATCTCATTCCAGTGTTCACCACCAGGGGAGGGTGAGTCACCCTGTGGTCATATGTTGCTCCAGTAGGAAGCGCAAGCCCTTAGAGCTCCCAGAGCTCAATGTATGCAACATGCAGGACCCTTGTACAAAGGTTTCTTGCCGACTCCAAGTCGTTTGGGAAAATCACAGATTAGATCTTTCCTCGGGGCTTTGACAAGGTGTATCAACCTGTACATCATCTTAATGCGATGGAGCATCCTTGCTCATCAAATTACCATATCCCAGATGATGTCTATCTGCTGGAGCAATTAACGAATACGGGATTCCTCAATAATCGAATCCCACCTCTGGTTGTTATAGAGAATCACAATGGTATCCAATGTAAATCCAAACAACTCACTGAAGAGCTTTCGCAACTAGACTGCCTCACACAAGGTCATGCTAGCAACAATATATTCTACTTTGGCGGTGCTCAAAGCCACTGACTTCTGCTTCCTGCTCATCCAGGATATCGAAGAAGATCCCAAGGTGAAACAGTACCTAGAAGTGCTCTTACGGTCCACCAAACTGCTTGCCCAATCAACATCAGTATATCCAAGTAGTCTCACATCTCCGGCAGTGTATCTTAATCCATGAGAGATTGTGTCCTGAAGACATCTTAGAAGATTCTTGGCATCAATCCAGTGAGGCTCAACCAAATATGAGCTCACAATGCTAACTACAAAACATATGTTCGGACGGAGGTTCACCAAGAACATCAATGCGAATGAGTTTTTGAAACTCAGAGGCATTTCCCATGTCTGGTTCGACATCACTACCATATAACTTCTAAAAGTTAAGATCCTCGAGGTAGTCACAGGCTTGCAGTCCATCATACCGAATCTTTCCAATATATTTACCACATATTTTCCTTGAGATAGGAAAATTTCCCTTAGCTTCTGCCACACTTCAAGTCCTTGGTCCTTCATTTCAAATTCAAAAGCCGTCTCCCTCTAACATTTGTGAATGAGAGGGTTTGCACCTATTAGAAATAGGTCATCCACATACAACACCAGTATGAGAGGCTTGTCATCTTCAACCTTAAAGTAAAGGTTAGGATCAGCTTCACTCCTAGTGAATCCCAGCTTCATCAAGTAGCTATCTATCCTCTCATACCATGCTCAGGGTGCTTGCTTCAGCCCATAGAGATCCTTCTTCAACTTGCATACATGAGATTTTCAATCATAAATCTCAAATCCTTCAAGTTGCTCCACATAGACCTCTTCTTTGATAGAACCATGCAAGAACTCAGTCTTAACATCCATCTGATGTAGGTTCCATCCTTGTGAAGCCACATGGGCTAAGATCAAGCGCATGGTCATATATCTGGAAACAGGTGCAAATATCATAGTCTATACCTCCCTTCTGGGATAAATCATGAGCAACAAAACGAGCCTTATACTTTTCCGTGCTTCCATCTGCTGCATGCTTTATCTTGTAAAGCCATTTGGAAGTAACAACAGTCTTGTCCTGGGGTCTGGGAACTACTTCCCAAACATCATTCTTTATGATAGACTCATATTCTTCGGTCATAGCATTCTTCCATACTTAATGCTTGATGACATCTAAGAATGATGAAGGTTCATTTTGTATGATCGTGGTCATGATGGTCAGGTATCCCTGATACCTGTTAAGTTTCTTACTTTGACGGAAGGTTCCTCAGGGTGCAGCATGTCCTTCAGCATCATCAAGTATCCCCCTAAGCCATGAAGGCCTCTTCCTAGGAGAGGAAGGCTCATGTGGATGAGAATCAATCAGATCCATGGGTTCTTCTGCATCAGGCATTAATTCATCATCCTTTTCTTTCGATTCCCCGGTGTCGGCTTCTTGAGAGCTCCTCAAAGTCGGAAGATTGTTCACCTTGCGGTGAACTTTTCTTCAGGAGTCTTAGAACCCAATGCTTGATGAGGGCATCGATTTTGTACATATACAGCAGTGATTGTAGTTTCATCCCATAGAAGCATCGGAAGTCTTTGATCATGTAGCATGGCCTGGACAACTTCCATCATCATGCGGTTCTTCCTTCCCACCACACCATTCTGCTCAGGAGTATGTGGTGTAGTAGTCTCCCTCTTAATTCCAACCTCAGGTATGCCTGAGTGAACCAATCGTAATATATCAGAGGTCTTGCTTTGGCTTGAGGGGAATGGTCCCCTTTTGAGCTTTCCTTCGGCACATCCTGGACATACACCTTCTTTCTCTACTAAAAATTCGGGCATCCCTGTCACCATTTGTCTTACACCGAGTATAGCTTTATAATGAAGGGGGATAAACCTCTAATGCCAAAGTTCGAACTGAGGAGATGTGTCATAAGACATGACACCTAGCAGACTTCCATCGACCTGATATAATGAATCAACACTAAACCCAAGAGTAAAGGCATCTTTAACATTATTTTTCCATATACATACCTTGCCATTGTTGAAGGTTACCTTGTAGCCTTTGTCTTCCATTGTCGAGATGGACGTGAGGTTCTTGTTGAGGTCATGTGCATTTAATACATCCTGGACTTTCTAGCCTTCTTGAATGGTTGTCCTCTTCCTCGATCCCCAACTCTCCTCTTACCTTTGTTGTTGAATTTGTCATTCCTTTGATTTGCCATCAGAGGGATTTTGATCATCATCCCGTTGTGAGTCCTTTCTATCAGGGCACTCCCTAGCATAGTGACCTTCTTTATCACAGATGTAACATCATCCTTTTCTTCCACCCTTAAATCCAGCCTTTCTTTTCGATTTAGACCCAGAATTATTTCTTTTCTTAGCATGAGAAGAAAAAGCAGCAGGAGGACCTTTAGGCAAGGGCATTTCCTGCTCTTCTACCCTTGCTTGTTCTTGAATGCATCTAGCCATTAATTCCTCGAAACTAGGAATTACATTATTGTTCAGAAGAGTAGTTTTGTCTGTCGTAGATTTCCTTGGAGGTGTCTAGATCAGAGATGTAGGCCACCAAGCGCTTGTCGATAGAGTCCCGGATGATCTTCTTTGTTTTGACTTCTCCATTTTTTTTTTCCAGGCAGCAGCAGATGCATTTGATGAAGGCTCAACAATATTGCCTCTTACATGGTCCAACACTCCTTGATCTTCAAGGGTTAGATCGATAGACATCTTCCATCCGTGATAGTTAGCTTTCTCACGGAGCTTGTCTTCGGCAGGAAAGAGTGTTGAGGACCCCATAGTTCTTTTAGGATAGCCTTGCCAATCTTCTCTTCAATGATTGCTCTTGCTCTTGCTCGGGCTTTGTCTTCACCTCAGCTCTGATACCATGTTAAGTTATGGTATGTTCTATGCTTATAACAGTTTACTTCTTTTTCTTATTATATTCCACCGAATAGCAGTCACATGTACATAAAGTAAAGTGCAGATAGAACATTAAACGATCGACATAAAACAAGCCAAGACAAGAGACACAAGATGTGGCGGCTAGCCAGGGACAAACCCCACAATGTGTGGGGAAACCCTTTGATCAAGTCTTCTTTTATCTTCAATAATTCAGCAGAGAGAAATAGTACAATAAATCTGATTCATATTAGCAGTAGCAAACCCTAGATCAGTAGCATCAGCATTAGCGGCTTCATTATCAAACTAGGGCAGTCGATATCTTGCAAACCGTTCATCGGATTGACTTCATTCCACCACCAAAAGTTTCGGCTTCCAGAGGAGGTTCAGATGAACCTACAGTGTAGTTCAAATGAGGAGATATTCTAGGCCACACAAGTCAATCTTTACTTCTGCAGTTGCAGCTTCAAATTCAACAGCTTCCGGCTTCACATGTGTGAGAGAGAGAGACCTATTTCAGCGCAGTAGAGAAGAGACTCATATCTGCACAGTAGAGAGAGAGAGATGTGATGAGATGAGTGAGTCCAAATGAGGAAAAGTCCTCTTATATTTATACACAACGTTGGTGGGTGAATAGATGCGACTGTTGGGCTTTTGAGCCTACATGAGTTGTAGGTCGGGTTGATAATAATTCCATAATCAAAATAAATTCATATCTCCATGAATACTTATCGGAATTGGATGATCTTTATATCAATCCTACAACTCTCGACGAGAGGAATCTAATAAAAATATTATTAGCCATGAATAAGATGACCCACATGAAGTTTTGCCCTGGTTGCCAATTTTAACAGAAGGACAACAACATATAAAGGTGGGAGGTGTCACTGGAAGAAAACTAAAGGAGATGTCAAGTGAACCAAAATGTTAACACAACCTGAGGTCTTAACCGAGCACACATGGTATATTTCTACACTACTAGAATAAATGAGCTGAAGTCGACCATGTGATCAATTGTTTGATTAGCGGTCATTGATGCATATTTTTAACAAACGTTAGAAAACTCACCAATAATGATAATGAGTGTCAAGGTACCCCAGTACAATCTAACAAGTGTGAATAAATGTGTTGAAGTTGAACACCTGAAAGAATCTACCAATCAGGAGATGATGTATTCTCATTTTCGATAGTGAATGAGTCTGCCACTGATCACTACAAACACTAAGGTACTGAAAAAAGGACCCTAGACCTTGTTCTGAGAGAAATGAGTTGGATTCATTGGGAAATGATCCGCTGGAAGGCAATAAGGCATCCCACATCAACCAACATGAGTGTAAACCGTAGGCCAATAATTTGAAAGAAATTGGATGAAGAGGCATGAAGTAACCATTCTGAAGTACATTTACGGCATACACAAGATGCGGTTAGTACACGACATAAATATTTGGAACCAACGAATAATGAAATCTCACACAGAGGTGAGGATTCCACTAAGAGGGTTAAATGGAAGCCAAGGTACTGCAGGAATCCCAATGTGTGATAATGTAAGCTAACATCGAACATAAGGTAAACCACACAGTCAAAGACCCATAATATTGATCGATGTTAAGCACAAGGTCACCTATCAATGATGTAAATAGGGCCAAGGTGAAACTCTAGGTCTACTGTCAAAGCAATTTTTCAGAGTTGATAAGAGTAGACCCACCAGTATGAAGTCAATGGGGACCTTCTCAACCATCACGAGTAAAGGACCATGTAGTTGATGTGATACTGAGAATAACTTGACAAACCAGGTATGCCCGAGACAAATGAGTCAATAGACACCACAAAATGACTGAAAATAGGTTTACTTCCCTTGAACAAAAGCATGACTTGATGTAGCTTTCTAGTAGCATAAGATAACTTTGTATAAGTTTGCAATTTAGGAGGCATTAATAGACTATCCTTATGATTGGAAGATATAACCATTCAGAGGAGGCTTGACTCAAGAACAAGGTTATGGTCTTCCTAAAGCCAAACTAAGTCCCATCCAAATGGAGGAAAGACTCATTTTAAGTGCTTTATTCAGGGATGTTCCAATGGATCCTTGATGCCATCAAATGTTGAAGAAATTGTCCCATTCCCGCTCTTTTTTTGAATATTTTATTTTTTTGTCTTTTTCATATTTAAAGATTGAAAAAGAATAAAAGAATTCCTATAGTACAATGGACAGAACGAGTGTCAAGGGAAAGTGTAGTGGTTCGTGGGACTGGAAAAATCTTATGCTCAATGCAAGGTGGTGGATGATGGTCATCGACACTTAGGGGATGTTCTCTCCATGGAAAAATAGGTGTCAAGTCACAAAGGCTAATGAATGCATGGTTTGAACTTATAAAATGTCATGGTCAAAAGTGGCTTATAAACGAGTCCAAATGAATCCAACTTAAGGCTAAAATGGGTACAAGTGGTCCAAATGCAATGCAGTAGTAATACTTAACACATGGGAGCTTCTAGGGTGTAAGGCTAGAAAATATCAAAGAAGAAGAAGAATGAGGCTTCAACACAAATTCATGGCAGGACTAGAGAGGAATCTCGAGCCTACACAATAATTGCAGCATGGGCAACATATGTCAGTGAGGAGATAACTAGGAAGACCATGGAAGGAAAGGCTCTACCACTATGTTATCGTTTTACAATATGGCGAGTGAAAGTGGTAAAAATCGCAACATAACGTGGGTCTACCCTATGGAAAAATATTGTAGTATGAGGTCAAGATGCATAATGCAACAGAAAGGGGGTATGTATTAACGTATATGCCAGTTTAGAAAATAATACCTACTAGGATAGGCCAACGATCATGGAGTCGAAGCGAGAAAAAAAACATCACTAAGCCTTAATTTCCCTAAAAAACACCTCACCCAACACTTCAAACAAAAAGTCAAAAGTTCATAAAATTATAAAAAATTAAAGATAATGAAATTTAGAAAAGTGGGTTTTTAAAATTTGACTATAAAAAGAGCTTTTAGTCTCACCCCAATTCATTTTCACCATCCACGTGTTGATAAGAGGGCTCTTGGAGAAAATTTCGGCAAACTGATCTGGTCAAATCCACCGACGAATTCATCACATACTATCTCTAAGTAATTCTTATCCTTAAACGCATTCATTTGATTAAATATTTCATGATTTAAATTGATTTTGTGGAAGCCTTTTTTGTTTTCAAATAATGCTCGGCATGTACGTGGGTCGATAATTTGAAAATCGAGTATAGAAATCCCTATACGCGAGATTTCAAAGGGAAAAGTAGCCTGTGTATGTGACTGTCTCTTACAAAAGCCACATACATGCAGAGTAAGATTGAAAAATGTAATTTGTAACAGATTAAATCCTTCAATTTTGCAGGATGTCAATTAATTGGAGAGAGAGAGAGAGCATACTGATGTTGATAATGAAGTTTTACAAGATCAATAATCATTGTATGGATTAAAAATTATGGATTTTTCAAATTCGTTCAGATGCCCAACATGAGAACATAGACTCGATTATTGGAAATGTTAGTTCATTATTGGGACTCATAGAATGAGTTATTCATTATAGATCATATGCCCTCACAGATCGAAGTAGAATATATCTACTTCATAATAGAACTTTCTGGAAGGGGAGAAGAAGTTGACCTAAAAAGGAAGGCCCATGGAGGCCTTAACATTACTGATTATACTGTCGTATATTGTGCACCAAAGACTAACAAGGTTGGATCATAGGTTCTGGTCAAAGAAATCATGAACATCCCAGTAAAAAATAAACATTTTCACTATTTCCAGGATAATAGGTTCAACCTCACTACATTAGGCTTCATGACCTACTATTTTATTAGTAGTCGAATTCATAAGACTAGTAGTCTATGATTGGTGTAAAATGCTCTTGATCAATATGAAGAAAAAATTGACATAATTTAGATAGGGAAAAACAAATAACTTTGGCTATGGTATCATCCTTTGATCATTTTTATTTGAGAAGATTCTGGCACTACAACCTAGAGTAGTCACTGCTATTAATAGTCCTAGAGATCCCAGGATGGCTAGATGGACAGATTGATGAAGTGACTTGGTCAAGGCGAAGTCACTTAGGCGACATTTGACGATGAGTTCTTTGACTAGTTGGAGAAATAAGTCATGGCCATATAATATTACCCCTATGTAGGTGCAGACTTCTGAGGGGACCCGAAACTAGGACTTTCAAAAGGAGATACATGGGGCAACATTAGTAAAAAAATGACTTATTCGATTTTTTGGATTTTTAAAATATAATTTCAAGAAATTCAAGGTCTTTTTACATGAAACTTTTATCTTACAAGATTAAATGATCATGATGAAGGTATTGGAACATTGACACCTGAGGATCTACCGAGGCATGGGCATCGCGGGAGAGACACGGAGAGAGCAACAATTTAGTCTAGGAGAGTTTTCCATGTTGTTAAGATGAACTGGGAGAGTTTGACTCGCCAAGTTCCAATGGAAGCAGTAGAGTATATTCCTGAAGATATACATAGACAAGTGGTTTGAGTACCATGAGAGTGGGTATGGCTCTTCCAACGAGTGGAAAATGTTGTCATATTCTTCCGAGATGCTCATCCATGGTAGGGCCTGAAACCTTAAATTTGAGATGACTAATATCTTTGATATATGGACACGATCGAGCTTAAGCCCTAATTTGGTAGGACATTTTTCCACATTTTGTAATATTTTGACATACTATATCTATCTATAGACATAGATTTCATGATGATTCGATCATATATACAAACGATCTTTTGATATTTTGATTTAATGTGATGAATGATTAATATTTCAATCCAATATTTGGTTAGTTATAGAATCATCAAATGCATTATCCGATCGTGGAATATGAATAAAAGTAATAAAAGTGATTTATCTTTGTAGTAATATCACTCTCAGAAATTGGCAATGTAATAAAGGATCCATCACATGATAAACATTATTTAATTCAGACACAACCAGTTGTGAATCCAAATAAACCACTAATGATTCAATACCATAAGATATTGCTTAAGATGGTATATTGATAACGACATTGTACTCAGCCAAATAATTAAAAGAAGGACCAATACATATGCCTCTTGAGACTAACAACTAACCAAGTGGATAATATATTTCCCAAGTGACATAAACTAAATTCCAAGTTTGCCTACTAGCAAAATCTACAAATCTTAAATACACCAAATCAACCATCGAAACTTGCCAAGGTAGATAAAAAATATTATCATCACCACGAGACCCATAGACAAAAATAAAAATTTATGTAAAAAATTTATAAAACAAAGAAAATGCTAGGAAAGAGCCTAGGAATAATACTTCTTGAGATAGAGCCCATTTCTGGGCTCTGACGTCACATTTCCTTCAAAGTCAACCAATTCATACACACCCTTCTTCAATACCTTTTTAATGATAAAAGGACTGTACCACATAGGTTTGAATTTCCTTGTCTCCAAGGTGTCTTTGTCTTGGTCATAGAACAAAACAAAGTCACCTTCAGAGAGAACCCTAAGTCGTACAATCTTGTCATACTGGGATTTTATTATTTTTTTATGAGATTCATTCATTGTGGCTTCATCCCAACGCTGCTCATCGAGATGTTCCAAATGAATGACGCACTCTTCAAAACTTGAGGTTTTTGGAAGAAGCTGAAGTACCAATTTGAGAGATGGAATTTTACATTCTACAAGGATAGATTGATTATGACCCATAAACCAGCTGAAAAGGAGTAAAACCCGTAGAGGTCTTAACAAACATTCGGTATGTCCAATGTGCATGATATAGCATGATGTGCCACTTGGAATTAGATTGATTTATCGTCCTTTGCATGATAGTCTTAAGGGATTTATTGATGACTTCTACTTTTCCATTTTCTCGAGGATAATAAGGAGAAGAATGCTCCTTGCCAAAATCCTAGTTTCACAACCAAGTCAGACATGATATTATTTTGGAAGTGATTTCCATTATTAGTGACAATCTCTTTAGGAATACCGAAGCATGAAATGATTTGGTTGAACAGGAAAAGAGTTGTTGTCTCAACATCGTTATTGAAATTAGGTATAGATTTGACCCACTAGTGAAGAAGTCTACTCCTATGATAATATACTTGTGGTGCTTATCCGAAACCAGGTTACAGGTAGTAAAATCAATACCCCAATTAGTAAATGGACCAACAGTGCTGACAGGAAAAAGGGGAGCTAAATGAGTGCATATTTTTTGAGTATAAACTTGACAAGGATGGCATTTCTTGACCTCTTCAACACAATCTTTGAAAATCAAGGGCCAGAAATAACCTGCACGCAAGATTTTTTGGGTTATAGTTAGCCCAGATAGATGACCTCCAAAACCTCCACTGTGGTAGTCATTCAAAGCAAACTCATCTTCTTCTAATGTTAAAAAATGTCTAAGGATTAAATCAATGCCATGATGATATAAAGTATCACCAATGATAAGATAATTTTTAGCGAGGTGACGCAATTTTCAACGTTCATCCTTGGAAAAAGTTTGAGTAAACTTCGAAGTCTCGAGATATATAATGATATCTTCATACCAAGGATATTTTGAGGAGATGAGAAAGAGATGCTCATTTGGAAATAATTCTTCATAAACAACATCTCGGTCACAAGGAAATTCCAAAATCAATTCTACAAAAACTAAATATTTCTTCGACTTAGCTAACATAAAGTCGAGATCAAACTCTTGCAAAATGAAAATCTATTTATTGTATTTTCCCCCAATCCCTTGCCTACTAAGAACAAATTGAAATGGGTCAACGTCAGCCAATAAAAATGTTTTTCTAAGTAGAATGTAATGATGGAGTCACTAGACAACATGAAAAACTGCCAAAGCTAATTTCTTAATATGACAATACCTCAGTTTAGGACGAACTAAGTCATGGCTTAGATAATAAATCACATGCTCCCTAAGGGAATTATCTTCCTAAACCAGAACCATATGAATAGTTGATTCTGCTATTGCGAGGTACAATAGGAAATATATACTATAATCAGGTGGAATCAGAAGAGGAGTAGACATCAATGCCTTTTTTTAAAGCACTGAACGAACATTGAGCGAAGTCATCCCAAACAAATGGAACTCCTTTCTTGAGTAAATTCATAAATACTTTTGAGATCCCAATATGATTTATGATAAATTTTCTTAAAAAAATAGTGTTTCCTTGGAGACTTTGAAGTTGACAGGCACTCAACGGGTGAGGTGACTGAAGTATTGCCTCAACCTTGAAGGGGTCCACATGAATCCCTTCATTAGACATGATGAATCCCAATAACTAACTAGATGTAACAGCAAAAATGCACTTATTAGGGTTCAACCAGATTTTGTAGTAACAACAACTCTCAAAAACTAAACGAAGGTGTTTCGTATGTTCCTTTCTCTTGCGAGAGAAAGCAACTAAATCATCAAAAGGCAGCCCCAACATTTTTAAGGCCATAAGACATTTTCTTCTATGCAAACGTACCCAATGGGTAAATAAATGTTGTCTTATCTTGATCTTCAAGATGAATTGTTATTTTATTGTATCCTAAAAATCTATCCATGAAGGACAATATTTCATTTCTAGCACACACATCAATAATATGATCGATAAATAGAGTGGGGAATTTTTCTTTAGGACAAGCTTTATTCAAATCCCTAAAATCGATGCATATGTAGATTGTTCCTTGCTTTGTATCAACAGGGGTTCAATTTGAAACCCATCCAGTCAAAGGAACAGGGAAGACGAATCCTTCTCTAAGCAACTTCTCTACCTCAGCCTTAATAGTTGTATCTTTCCTAGGATTAACTAGTCAAAGCTTTTGTCATACAAGCTTGGCATTTTTGTAAGTCTTGATCTCATGTTAAACTATCAAAGGATCAATTCCATGCATTTCTTCATAAGGCCAAGTGAATACATCTCGAAACTATTTACAGATATCAATATAGATTTTGATTTCTTTAGGACACTTAGCTCCAATGAATATATTCTCAATAACATTGGGATTCTTGGAAATCTTCACTAGAATGTTTTCTGAAATATTACACATGTTACCTTCGGAAAAAAATTTTGTGATCAAGACAAAGGGTTTAAAATTTTATGAACATTTATACTAGAGAAAGGACTAGAAAAATTTGATTCAAATTCACGCAAATTAGGGAGAAAATAAGCCCGATGATGCAAATCATCCCACAGTATTTCTACACTAGTCATTGCTTCTAGAATTTCCTCGTCGAATGGTAAAAAAATATCAAGTAAAACCATTACCAAAGTGGAATCAACTGTCCACACCAGCACCAAATCCAAATCTACATCCTCTGATGGGAGAGCGATGGGATAAAAATCTACCGATTTCACAATAGATTGATACACAATTTCAACTGTAGATATTGGATAAGCCATTTCACCCACTTTCCCTTCTACTAATGTGGCAGTAAGAGGGGCTAAGGGCCAAGGATCTGAAAAATATTGAGTTCTAAAATAACATTTCCGAGGAATGATCTTGGAGGATGAAATGGAATTGACATGAGAAAGAGGAGATGTTATATGGAAATTGTATCTATGGATAAACACATTTTCCCTAAGTGGGTAGCTACAGTTAGACCAACATAAAGAAAGTAGTTTAACCTTTTCCTATAATAGATAGATGAGATGAAGGAACTCACTTGTGATCTTTCGCTTCCTTGATCTCCTTTGAATTGCTCCTGTCGCTCCCACTTGCCTTGAATCCGCTCAATTGGTACCTGTCAACAGAAACAAAAAATGACAATGATCAAAGCATACATGATCTATCTACTATAAACCAATGAAATCAACAACATTGATACAAATAATCATCATAGATATGAACAAGAATATGAGAAAAGGAATAAACAACTTTATTAATGTAGAAGGAAGAGTTTCACCCAATGCGGTTTGATCTCGTGTCACTCATCCAGCTTCAATCCAACCCTCGTCAAACCAAAAGCACACCAATCCAGTAGCATAAAATTACTTGACATGAATTCAAATCTCAAACCAACAGTATTTCTCTATAATCTTCCAATTCTAACCCCTTCATCAAAATGATGAGTGGTCAATTTATAAGGAAATGTAGGTGGTTATGTCATAAATTGGGCACTGAACGACCTTCCAAAATTGGAGTTAGTTTCCATGGAGCAAGGGATGAGAGGATAGGAGGTTAACTGATCCATAACCTATCCAAATTTGAGCTCATAATATGGGATAAGAGCTGGGATCCTTCTCGAATGATCTAGAATAAAGGAATACTCCTAGAACCCTATGCAAATTTCGTTCATTCTCACCCAGCGTAGGTGTAAGTGGGCCTAAGTGCACTGAAGTGCAGGCCTGAATAAGTCTACCTACCATGCAGCACAGTTTCCCCTAACCAAGGCTAATCTGGTGTCCCAAGGAGGCATTTTAGCAAGGTTTCAAGCTAGGAAACTTTCATGGATGGAAGCATTCAATTTCATGACTTGTCTAGGGCATGTAACAACTGAATTAGGGTTCGATGATTCATAATTGTACTGATATGATTGTCAAGAGTGATGTGCCCAAATAGACCTATAACAGTTTCCCCCTAAAGCATGAAGTCGAAAATGATAATGTTGAGTGATATGATTTATGATGTGTTAAGGAGGATCTGAAGCGGACGGTGACCTGCATCGATTACAATACACAATATCATGATATCTTTGAATTTTTCATGAATTGCTGAGGGAAGGCATACCCATGCTCAACATATAAAATTTTCATTACATGTACATAAATCAGATAGTTGTCTATAGATATAGACCCATTATAGGATGACCATTTGTGTAAACCCATCGTGCATATGATTTAGTACTCTCCTGAAATTGCAATCCGAATGGATGAAACGAGATTTGGGGTCTTCTATCTCATCCAATCGTTCACTCAAGTATGAGTCTAAGCATGTGAAAATGTGATCTGAAGTCAAACATGAGAAGACATCGTCTGATTACCAGCCAATGATGTAAGTTGTCAACAGACGCGAGGGAAATCACCGATAATGAAAATGGTTCTCAAGGTACTATAGTACATTTTGGATGGTGCGAATAGAAGTTTTGATGTCAAACACCATACAAAGTCTTTCAGTTGAAGCCCCATGATGTCAACCTATCGTCGGAAGTGAGAAACTTGCCATTGATGTATGCAAGCCTCAAGGTACTGGAAGGGTGTTTCTAAGTCAACTTCTTGGATAATGTGTTGATGTCGACAAGAAGCTACTCGTCGTAGGAGGGCCTCGATGTATACCCCATCAATGACACGAAATGAGTGTAATGATTTTGAAGACAAAATTTGACTGACAACACAAGGTTCATGAATGGAAGTCATGAAAATGAATGTTTATGAGTATTGCAACGGATGAAGTTTACTAAGTGACTTCTCTTGAACATGTTGGTGACACTGAATGAATTGGCAGCATTGAACCAAAACCAAAGTGATGGATAGTGTGATAGACCATAGGTATGATAACCATCAAGAAGATAACCTAACCCAAATAGTCACAGAGATGAAGTGAAAGTGTCATGTTCAAGAGCGACTTGCTACCATAAGTGATTTATCCTTTCCCCTTTTCCCCAGTCATTGCTGACCAATACCTCTTTATTTTTTAACAAGCTTGAGGAGGATAACATAAGCTTGTAGTATAATTCCACCCTTCGGGTGAATCCATCACTATGTGATGTTTTAATGAGTCCAGCAAAGGTGAAACTCGATCTTGTCATGATGGACAATCTTGTCACTATTTGATGTTTTAACGAGTTTAACGACAATGAGAACTTGATCCTTTTCATGTTTAGAGAGTTTGAAAATGGGAAAAAAGAAAACTCCAAAAGTTCTTGTTCTTAAATTTTTCTCTCAAGTCTGATAAAGCATAAAATGATACAAGAGAATCCCTATTGAGGATGTTCGATCAACATATTTTCGTAAGTAATCTATCTCAGTCCAGAAAAGGGTTAAACTTATACTGAGTAGATGTCATTTCCAATCCATTTATGAGCTAAAAAAGACAAGTGCCTGGCAATATTTTCGTGTTTAAAGAGTCAGAAAAGAGCTTGAAAGCAGACCCCTTGTTTTTATTTTCTTTTAACGAGTCAGAAAAGGAAAATACTCAGCAATCTTTTCATGTTTCAAGAGTTTGAAAAGAGCTTAAAGAGGACTCTGCTTAGAGGAACGAGTGGTGTCTAGGATAGCAGGTGGTTCCGGTGATGTTGGAACTTGTCCAAACATGTTAATTTATGTGAAGAGGTTGGCTAACAAGACCAATCATCACAACTGTTCCTCAAAAAGGGTAAAATAACCAAGTGAAAGCGTATAATCGGCCAAGCAGATAGTGACCATGGAAGGAGAAAAAACAAGGCTTATCTGGTGGAAGAGGCTGATAGAATGGCAATCACGAGGGTGAAAATGTATATGGGTTCATTTCTACACAAGCTTGAACCATAGGGAACTATGCTTGGATTCAGTTTCATGTTTACACAAGCTTGAAACGAAAAATTATGCTTGGATTCAGTTTCATTTTTACACAAGCTTGAAACGAAAAACTATTCTTGAGATTGGTTTACATGCCCCCAACATGATCACTTGATTTTAGGTGCATGCACCCCAAGCTTCATTGCATTCACCTAAGTAGACTACTCATGGCTATGAGGTGGATGGAATGAAGTTTCATATACGAGATCAAGTGAAAGACTCGACTGGGATTTTACGAGATCTAATCAAAGACTCGAATTGGAACTTTGCTCCAGGGGACCTTGTTTCATTTTTTAATGAGCTTGACACAAGACATGGAACTTTGCTCAGATTCCTTGTTTCATTTTTAACGAGCTTGACAAAAGACAAGGAACTATGCTCTGATTCCTTGTTTCATTTTTTAACGAGCTTGACACAAGACAAGGAACTCTGCTCTGGGAACTGTTTCATTTTTTAATGAGCTGGACATAGTAAAAGAACTATCCTCATATTCCTTGTTTAATTTTTTAACGAGCTTGACACAAGACAAGGAACTATGCTCATTTTCCTTGTTTCATTTTTTAATGAGCTTGACACAAGACAAGGAACTATGCTCATTTTCCTTGTTTCATTTTTTAATGAGCTTGACACAAGACAAGGAACTATGCTCATGATTCCTTGATCACAACCTGTAAGAGGTCATGACTTCCAAGAGGTTATCATCAGATCGAAGAACAATGCTCTCGAAGGGATACGTAGCAAGGAATCCATTAGAGAGATCTGGTTCCAATGCCCCCAGTCCATAATGCACAACATCAAGGAATTAATCGTCAGTTGATGTAGGCATGGAACGGGTTGCCACATAATTGACTCGTAGCGGGGATGATACCATTGGGACAAAAGGACCATTTAGGGAAGATGGTTTACTGGAAGCTATATTTGGACTGAGAATGAAAGCCGGTCAATGGTGACAATTTTTCCTTTATGCACGAGACACATCACTCGAAAGAGTGTTGAAACAATAGCTCACATGTCATAAACATAGTCGTGCCCAACAACTAAATTGTAATCTAAAGGGCCTGGGACTACCATCACATTGAGTTAAACAATTTTTCCTCTGAAATTGAGAGGAAACTGAGGAAGGATCCCTAATGGTTGACTGGTTCATTTGTTAAAAGCCAACAGATTCTGGGTAACAGACACAAGTGGCGGTAAACCAAGTGCTTGCCAAGAAGTGGAGGAAAGGATACTCACAGATGCAGCTTCATCTATAATAGTGCTAGATAAAATCATATTATAAACATGTACTATGATGTGGAAAAAGGCGCATAAGAAGGAAAACGACATCCTGCCAGTCAATTCCAATCAAAGGAAGTGACCAGACTACTTGGAGGGGGTACTATAAGAACAGGATAATTACCCCCTTGAGTTACGAGAACGGGAGGATTTTCCTCCTATCTTGATGGAACAGGAGTGTTGCCTCTAAGCTCATTAGAATCTAAAGAAATGAAAAGAACCTCAGTGGTATCATACTCACTCTCTACGAGAAAGGTATCATTAACTGAAGGTGAAATCGGGTCAACTATTTCCTCGACCTGTGATTGGTGAGGTATAGACTAATGGGATTCACATTCAGAGAGAGTGGGCTTAACCTACAGTTGATTTGGGTCATTTACTTCATCATCTAGTTAAGGATTAAGGGAGAGTCTCCTGTAACCAGATGGAAGTCACTGCAAAGAAGCAAAACAGTTATCCAACACTTTTTGGGCTTCATCCAGATAGGGAGAAAGGTGAATGGGGTGATTCCCTTCACATAACCTACAGGGAAACTTAACTTTACCCTTATTTCCATGAACTTTACTACCACTAGTTGATGGTCTGTCACCAACATGATCTCTAGAATTTGATGACACAAGATGATGTGAACAAGAAGACCATTCTTCTAAGATTGGAGGAATACCAGGACAATTTCGAAGAAGATGGTTTCCCTTACAAAGTTTGCAAGGATATCGAAGTTTGTAAGGATTATTGGATGATTTCTCATCAGAAGTTGCATTTGAAGAAATAGTTTCTTGGTTGCCCCCTTACTGAATTTTCTTCTTCTTCTTCCCTTTCTTCTTCTTCTTATCCATATGGTTACTAGTGTCAATACGTTCACCAAGCAAAGAGGAAGAACGTGAGGAGGAAACAACTGATGAAGAAGGTAAGGGATCAAATTTAGGATTAACTTGAGGTTCATTTTCTCCAGTTGTAGGAATATTCAGTTGCAGGGCCAAGGAGGTTGAGAACAACCATACTTGCAAGCCAATGGTAAGTCTCGGAAGGGACAATGTAGCCATATAAGGAGCACTAAATTTACGATAGGAAGAAAAGGACTAGGATTCCAATCAAAAGGAATTCCTTGATCGATGGACTCTAGAGTTGTTTCCATATGTCTCAACCTAAGATCAACTAAGGAGTGACGTGGAGGATGTTATCCATGGTCAATTAATTTTATTTCAATCAAAATAACATAATAAAACAAAAGAGGGATAATCTAGGCAAAAGGATTACCAAGTAATTGTGAACTACAATATACTGCCTCAGTAAACCAAGGATTTAACATACGTGCAGGAAATCTCCCCGAATGCTATTTTTAGTGTATCACAGTATACAAGGCGACTGACTCGGTTACCTATAGAGGGATAACAACCTAGTGTAGTCCTCCAAAATATACCCAAAAGTACGTGGAGGCCCAATCTGTGTTAGCACTGTCTAATGCAAAACTACATAGTGAGAGCATTCCTTTATACTTTACGTACTATAACATCGCCCGACATACCCAAAAGTACATGGACGAGCTACGATATACTTACGTTTGTGGAATGAGGTATCAAAATCAAAATTTATCGCGGACCATTAGGGATAGCTGCTATGTTTAACGATGTCGGAACATGTCTCTAGCCTAGACCTCTAAATGTTATGTGTTAAGTTACAATGCTCCATTAGGTTAATTGAGATAACTTTTAAGTTGATATTCTTAATAATTTGCCTTTCAAGGTTCACCATGTGATGTATGTTTGCAATTCCTAGAATGCAACTATGATGAGAAACATTCTTTTTATTTGATTTGAACAATGAAAACCTTAACTAAAAGGGATAGAGCAATCAGAATCTTTAATCAAAGAACATAGAGCACATTTAATGCAACTTTCCCTATATTATTCCTACAAGCACACACAAACCTCTAAATGCATAATGCATGTTTTTATTTTCATTTCCTTGAATATTTAGATGAACAAAAGGAAATTAAATGCACAAACAATCAATCAATACTTTTCGCAAGAAACGAATACTTTATGACAATTTCTTTTTCAAAGAAATGAAGACTTTACGACACTTCCTTTTCATAAAAGACTAATAAACATAAGCTAACCTTGACAATGAATTGATAATGATAAATAAATCTCTTAAGAAACACTAAATAGCCAAGGCCAAAGTAGGGCTAGAAGAAGAAATACAAATTGATTTCAGAACCATAGAAGACATTGATCTTTCAGCAAACAACATCAGAAGCAAATTTGGAAAAAACCAAGCCAAATATGGGTTTTCTAGCCTAACAGGGATCAGTGCAGCCTAGAGTAGGAGATAGTGCACTTCAATAGACTATCTCTAAGCCAATAGTGCCCTGCAGTGCACTGTGTCAATACCAACACTGCGCTGGTACTAGAGAGTCAAATCAAGAGACATTCAAGCACACTTTTTGACCAAAAACACTTCAAAATGACTGAAAAGAGATCAATGAAGTCAAGAAAAGTCTACTAGGATGGAATATGATGAGGGTAAACTACTAGGAACGATGGTCGTTCCCCAGTATGGTCACCAATTTGTTATATCAAATTTGTATCTACGGATAAACACATTTTCCCTAAGTGGTTAGCTACACTTAGAACAATAGAAAGGAAGTAGTTTAACCTTTTCCTATAATACATAGATGAGATGAAGGAAATTATTTGTGATCTTTTTCTTCCTTGATCTCCTTTGAATTTCTCTCGAAGTTCCCACTTGAATTGAATCTTCTCAACTGATACATGTCAACAGAAGCGAAAAACGACAACGATCAAAGCATACATGATCTATCCACTATAAACCAATGGAATCAACAACGTTGAAACACATAATCATCATAGATATGAAAAAGAATATGAGAAAAGGAATAAACAACTTTATTAATGTATAAGGAAGAGTTTCACCCAGTGTGATTTGATCCCATGTCACTCATCTAGCTTCAGTCCAACCCTCGTCACACAAAAAGCATACCAATCCAGCATCATAACATTACTTGACATGAACTCAAATCTCAAACCAACAATATTTCTCTACAATCTTCCAATTCTAGCCCCTTCATCACTATGATGATTGGTCAATTTATAGGGGAATGTAGGTGTTTATGTCATAAATTGGGCATTGAATGAACCTCCAAAATTGGAGTTAGTTTCCATGGAGCAAGGGATGAGAGGGTAGAAGGTTAATTGATCAATAGCCTATCCAAATTTGAGCTCATAAGATGGGATAAGAGCTAGGATCCTTCTAGAATCATCTAGAATTGAGGAATATTCCTAGAACCCTATGCAAATTTTGCTCATTCTCAGCCAGCACAGGTGTAAGTGGGCCTAAGTGCACTGAAGTGTAGGCCTAAATGGGCCTACCTGCTATACAACACAGTTGCCCCTGACCAAGGCTGCGGTGGTGTCTCAAGGAGGGATTTCAACAATGTTTCAAGCTAGGAAACTTTCATGGATGGAAGAATTCAATTTGATGACTTGTCTAGGGCATGTAACAACTGAATTAGGGTTTGATGAGCCCTAATCGTACTGATGTGATTTTCGGGAGTGATGTGCCCAAATAGACCTGTAAAAGGAGATGTAAGATCAAAAGTACGCATCAAAGAAGAATACATTGCAACTCCTAAATTCTCAACAGGCTACTTGGTATTCTTTACCAAGGGGATAGTGGAGTCAACATATGCATTGGGGTCGTTGGGAGAATAAGCTAACTGATCAATCATAACAATTATACCTTTATGTGGAAAGCATAATATGCAAAACAAATATGACACAAAGGCATCCATTGTGTAAACCCAAATGTGACCCAACAAAATATTATAATCAAGATTAGCATTAACTATTTCTACTTCCACATTAGCGACCTTTCCTTGTACACAAATAAGCAAGGTAGGTAGTGTTAACACTCAGGTTGTTCCCTTTGACTCCCAAGGGAATACAACCGAGGTAACCACTAACCAATCTTTGGACTGCAGGTTCTAGCCCACCTGCAATCAGAGAGGGCTCTCTCTTAATGATTTAGCTTTGTTGATGATGATTTTAGGCTAGTTATTGAGTTCAAGGGGTTTTGTTTAAGTTTTGGTGGGAAGGATGATGCTTTCAAGTAGAGAGGTAGGTATAGTATGAGAATTTCAAACCATTGGGCATGGAGTCAAGGAGTAGGACTGTTGGTGCGTTTTCTTGGTCACAAGAGGAATATGGAGCAAGATAGCAGCACATGAAACAACATTCAAGCTAAATGGAGATGGATTGAAGGCTAAGGAATGAGAGGCAATTAAGAATCTCTCATTCAGCTTAACAAAGGGAAGGTGAATGAGCTCTATCTAGGAGAAGTAAAGAATTCCAAGATAACTGTCAAACATGGGTGAATTAGGGGAAATATGAGCGAAAGGGAATTCATATTTATTACCAATTCAAACGAAAACATAAAGAAACAACAGAAATTGAGCATAGAGTGCAGTTAAACAAAGCCTAAGCTATTCATTTTTCCTGCTATTTTAGATGGTCACATATGTATGATATGAGCATATATCAATGGAAAACAGAGGTAGGAAACACTTATTGAGTCACGTTGCAGCACAAGAATTCCATAATCACTCTTCAACCATTAAACAAACAGCAAACAGTCCATCCTCCAAGCTTTCAACAATCTTTGATTAAAGAAATCATCAAACCTACAGAGCGAGTCTCTAGTGGAGCGAATCAACCAACCAACCCTTTAAACAATGAATTAGGGTGGTTTATATAGGGAAAATATCTAAAATATCTATTACAGCAGACCTAAAATAGGTCTGAGGGAAATAACCTATTTAACCTAATTTTTTCTTGAAATTAATGCAGGAAAATATCTTTGAGCTGCGCTGGAGGCAACAGAATCAAAATGAGTTAATATGGTGTCCTTTTGGCTTTGTGTTGTTCATCTAGCCATAACTATGCATTGGGCTTTGATCCCTTGCTCTCGAGTGGTTTTGATGTGCATTAACTGCGATCTGAAAGCCTTAGATGGCTTCACCGTTTTCTTTGACTTTGCTTTGGGGGTCTTTAATGTTCACCTGCTTTGGTATTGCCGATCTGATACTCTTTGTCGCTTCACTGATACTCTTTTAATTTAATCTGGGCTTCGTCTTTCCTCTCATACTCTTGAACTTGTCAATTCGCCCCTTTCCTAAACCTTCATGAAGAAATCCTGTCAAACTACGCATTTTCGGGCCTGCTGGTAACCTAGCCACAGGCAGCTTTCCATTTTGACCATGTTTTCTCAACGATGCGCGATTGGCGCTAATCGCTTATCAAAAACTGCCTCAATTTTTCATTCTAGGCATCCTTGCTGCGATTTCGCCCTTCGCACCTTTTTTCGGTGATGACATCAGCATGACGTAAGCAATGGGTCCCAGTACGATAGTGACGTGGCAGGGTGACGTGGCGCTGACCTGTGCTATCGTCAGGGGGGAGAGATAGAAGGCGTTTGTGGTTTCGTCGGACTGCCCTCTGTATGAGGGTGGTAAATGTCAGAGGGGCTCCGATACAATCAAGGGCAAACAGGCATCCCTTTGTACAACGGCAAAAGGGCCAGGCTATCGGACACTAACTGTCGAGTGACGGGGTAGCTTCGAAATCATCGAGAGCTGTCGGATCTGGGAGGGCGAATCGGAGGGCTGACGGAGCGCGAAGCTGGCAGCAGGTTTGTGCGTGGGGCTCGCTGGAATATTTGAATATTTATACAATGTTGCGGGGGTTTAGACTTTGGGTTTGTGGGTTTTATACATGGTTTTTGTGCCGGGGGTAAAGTTTAATCAAAATACTTAAACCAAACCCGAAAATGTGAGCGCGCAGGGTAAAATACTTAAGGTTTATGGGTAGAGGGGTGAGGAAATAGGTTATTAACCTTAACCAAATGTTAAGTTAATCCCAGGGTTAGGACGCAGAAGGCTAATGCTAAGCCCCAAATGAACTCAACATTTCCCCAAACAGATATTATAGGGCTATAGTGCCAGTGGATGGGAATATGTACATAGGGGAGCTATTTAGTGCTTTTAGTAAGGGGAAGGGGAAATAGATAGGGATTTACATAATAATAATGTTTAGAAGTTAATATGAGTTTATGAGGTGAAGTGTAGGGGGATAAGTTTGTGAACTGAAACTTAGGCATAGGAAGTGAATGGATTGTGGAGAAATGATTTTTACACAAGAAATGTGGCTTCTTTTCACTGAAGAAAGTCAAAGCCTGACTTAGTGTTTTACAAAAATGAAGTGGTAACAGGACTGATTGGGCAGATCCCAAGGTCCTCAAGGGGATGTTAGTGAGTGATTTAGGGAGTGAGAAGAAGGGGGAGTTAGACATGCCTCGCTTGAGCTCCTCCAAATGAAAATATGCCTTATAATTCTGATCTAAATAGATACAACACTTAAAAACATGAAATGGATCACATAGCTTGATTCTGCAACCACAAAACTACCTACCCGACCTATTCACCTAGCATTTTTTCTTCTTTTTACATGGGTGCATTTGGACTTGCAGACCCAACTTTTCAACTTTTCTTCTTGCTGTCGTCCTATCTAAATCTACACTTATTGCATCCGGGACCTCAGATTAAGCTGTTGAGCACCCTTGTTTCTCTACCTATCTACAAATCTGCCAAGATTAGGTTGTTTGGACATATATCCATTCTCTACATTCTACAACAAGAAATTGAAACCTAGGGAGGCCAAGATTAGGCTGTTTGGCCTTCCCTTAACTGAAAACTCATCAAAAATGGATTAACTCATCAAAATTTGGAATACAGCAGTGGCATTTAGACTAGCACACTCTCATGGCCTCTTCTTTGGCCTCTTAAGGAAATATGGAACATTGCAGCATGCAAAGTATGACATATTTGGCACTTCCACTGTCAATCATGAAATATGAAACCTATTGGTATAGGAAGCTAACAATGGCTCCACTTGGGGATGGATTTTCCTTGTGAAAAGTCAAGAACAGCAGGTCAGATTGCCTTGATCTTCAATTGTTGTTGTACTCTGAAAACTTTCCTTTGTTGGCTACTTTATTTATGTATATGACAGTAGACTTGAAGAGCTTAGGGCCTTCACTTCGGGCTTCAACTACAGGAAGCTGCTATCGAGACAAAAAACTGAAATCCTACCTACCTACTCTAATCGGCACTTACTTTGCTGGTTAGGTGAAATGAAACAGCCAATGCAACCACTTAAGCATTATAAACATCAGTGACCTTTGCTGCCTGTATTTGATGGTGTTTGAAACTGAGATCTTACAATCAAATCTGGCTTTGTTAAACTTTGAGAAGATAAGGAAACTCTTGATCTCCTTTGCTGAACCTAGAAACTGTACAAAAGGATCTTGAAAAATATATACACTACTCCTGAGCTGAATCAAACAACTGCGCAAATGTTCTGGATAGCTTTCATGCCATGAACCTGAAATATCATCCTTGTCTTCACCACCCTTCATGCTTTCAACTGCTGTTTGTGATGATATTTTAACTGACTGTAGGGCCTGTCTATTGTAACCATTATCATCTTGATTTGGACCTTCATGGTCTGTTAATGGAGAAAAATTATGATTTCTCTCCTCATTCAACCTGTCAGTTGTTGGATGATTAAGAGTTTGGAATGTCTGCTGTAATCTATTACATACAGGTTCAAATGCAACTTGACAGATTCCTACCAGCTTTTCTTCCTTTTCTTTGAATAATTCAGATGATTCAAAGCAAAAGGGCAAGGAACCAACTTGGATTTTTTGATCATATGTTGCTGCTTCTGAGTCTTCCTCAATATGATATTCAATGGCTCTTTGGGGCTGCAAAACTAGAGGCAATGCATTTTGAACAATGGTTTGATTATCCTTCAGGCGGTCAATATCAACACTTGCTGACACTTGATTATACACAGCATGATGGTTATCCTTAAAAAATTGAAAAGATTCGAAACAAAAAGGCAAAGTTCCTTTGCTGGAATCAAAACACTCTGCAATTTCCTCCTCTTCTTCATAGCTGAAATGAGCACGTTGATCACTGGGTACAGGCTGCTGCTCCTGAACTTTGCTTTCTCCCAAAATAGCATCTGATTCCTCTGCAAGGCTGATTTGAACATTAGGCGCATAATCTTCATCATACAGATCATATTTGGGCAAACAACTGAAAGAAGAAAAGCCACCATATTCACATATTATATCAGGAGATTGCTCCTTCACATATGACTCTATGAATATGTTTTCTGATCTATGGTTGGTTGAATTGGTAAAAATCTGTTCAGAAATGTCAACCCTTTCTTCTTGTGGAGCAAAAGTGTCATGGTGATCTAAACATTCAACTTTCATTGTGACCATCTGCTTTAATTCCTCTGCTTCCTTTATCAAGATATCAAGTTCTTCCTCTTTTTCTGCTTTCAGCTTCCTCTCCCTAACTTTCAGATTAACCTCTACATCTATTTCCATGTTCTGCATCTGCTGCATAGTGGAGGGGCTTCTCTCTCTCAGATGAAATTCTATCTCTGGATCAAATGCTATCGGATAATGCAGTAGAGCCAAATTAGGGGGAGGTTTTATATTAAATGGCATTGAATGATAAACTTGATTGAACCGGTCAGAAAATTGCTGAACAGATTCATTTGGAATCCTTTTTAACTGATTATATTCTTCTATGAGCATGAGGAAATTAACTTTGATCATCCATCTATCAAGGAAGAGTTTGAATAACTACTCAAGATTGGAGATGCTAGCCTCAGGCAATTCTTTAAACCAAGTCCTAACTTTGCCTTGCAAAGAAAGGGCAAACAGCCTAATACTAACATCCTCATCTTCTACTTCAAATATATTAAGATAGTCTTCAAAAGCTTGGATATGCTTCTAAGCAGTAACTCCATTCTCTCCATCAAATCTTGGGAGATACTCAGGATGATCTTTAGGCAACGGATTGAGCATGGGAGGCAAAATGAGAGGTTTATATCTATCAGGAACCTTACGAGGCACGGGAGTATGTACAGGGATTGAATGGTTGGGCTCGATATGAACAGGGATAGGATGATTTGCTTTGATACTTGTTTCCTCCTTGGCTGTATGATGATCTTCAGCAGCATTTAAAGGTTGTTGTTCTAATGTGCAAGGAGGGATTTCCTCAACATTTTCAAAAGGAAAATCATAAAAATCAAATTTAAACTCGTACTTAAAATACAATATACACAGCAAAATTTTATGGAAGAGAAAGAACATGACCTCTTGGATAATAATCCGGGTCAACAGCCTGATCTGCTCATATATTTCTTTTGGGTTCATTTCTCCAGTGGAGTCTTTATTATGAGGATGATGTGGAGTCGCCAGGTGGATAAACTAACTTTGAAGGGTCTGATCTCTGTCCACCAACACAGACCAGAGCTAAATATGGAATAAACTAAAAAAGGGGAATTTTCTTCAGGAAACAAAATATTTTGAGATTTTATGAGAATTTTTTATTTTTTGGGATTTTTCAAAACAAGTTTAAGATTTATTCGAAAGGAAAACTGATCAAAAATGGGGATTTACAACAATAAACAAATGATTTTCCCCAGCGGAGTCACCATTATGTTAACACTCAGGTTGTTCCCTTTGACTCCCAAGGGAATACGGCCGAGGTAACCACTAACCAATATTTGGACTGCAGGTTCTAGCCCACCTGCAATCAGAGAGGGCTCTCTCTTAATGATTTAGATTTTTTGATGATGATTTTAGGCTAGTTATGAGTTCAAGGGGTTTCGTTTAAGTTTTGGTGGGAAGGATGATGCTTTCAAGTAGAGAGGTAGGTATAGTATGAGAATTTCAAACCATTGGGCATGGAGTCAAGGAGTAGGACTGCTGGTGCGTTTTCTTGGTCACAAGAGGAATATGGAGCAAGATAGCGGCACATGAAACAACATTCAAGCTAAATGGAGATGGATTGAAGGCTAAGGAATGAGAGGCAATTAAGAATCTCTCGTTCAGCTTAACAGAGGGAAGGTGAATGCTCTCTATCTAGGAGCAGTAAAGAATTCCTAGATAACTATCAAACATGGGTGAATTAGGGGAAATATGAGCCAAAGGGAATTCATATTTATTTCCAATTCATATGAAAACATAAAGAAACAACAGAAATTGAGCATAGAGTGTGGTTAAACAAAGCCTAAGCTATTCATTTTTCCTGCTATTTTAGATGGTCACATATGTATGATATGAGCATATATCAATGGAAAACAGAGGTAGGAAACACTTATTGAGTCATGTTGCAGCACAAGAATTCCATAATCACTCTTCAACCATTAAACAAACAACAAACAGTCCATCCTCCAAGCTTTCAACAGTCTTTGATTAAAGAAATCATCAAACATACAGAGCGAGTCTCTAGTGGAGCGAATCAACCAACCAACCCTTTAAACAATGAATTAGGGTGGTTTATATAGGGAAAATATCTAAAATATCTATTACAGCAGACCTAAAACAGGTTTGAGGGAAATAACTTCTTTAACCTAATTTTGTCCTGAAATTAATGCAGGAAAATATCTTTGAGCTGCGCTGGAGGCAACAGAATCAAAATGAGTTAATATGCTGTCCTTTTGGCTCTGTGTTGTTCATCTAGCCATAACTGTGCATTGGGCTTTGATCCCCTGCTCTCGAGTGGTTTTGATGTGCATTAACTACGATCTAAAAGCCTTAGATGGCTTCACCGTTTTCTTTGACTTTACTTTGGGGGTCTTTAATGTTCACCTGCTTTGGTATTGCCGATCTGATACTCTTTGCCGCTTCACGGATACTCTTTTAATTTAATCTGGGCTTCGTCTTTCCTCTGATACTCTTGAACTTGTCAAATCGCTCCTTTCATGAACCTTCATGAAGAAATCCTGTCAAACTGCGCATTTTCGGGCCTGTTGGTAGCCTAGCCAAAGGAAGCTTTCCATTTTGACCATTTTTTCTCAGTGATGCGCGATTGGTGCTAATCGCGCATCAAACACTGCCTCAGTTTTTCATTCTAGGCATCCTTCACTGCGATTTCACCCTTCGCACCTTTTTCGGTGATGACATCAGCATGACATAAGCATGACGTAAGCAATGGGTCCCGGTATGGCAGTGACGTGGCAGGGTGATGTGGCGCTGACCTCGTGCTGTCGTCGAGGGGGAGAGACAGAAGGAGATTTGTGGTTTCGTCGGACCGCCCTCTGTACGAGGGTGGTAAATTTCAGAGGGGCTCCGATGCAATCAAGGGTGGACACGCGTCCCTTTGTACGATGAAAAACCACCAAGCTATGGGATGCTAACTTTCGAGTGACAGGGCGGCTCCGAAATCGCTGAGAGACGTCGGATTTGGGAGGGCAGATCGGAGGGTCGACAGAGCACGGAGCTGGTGGCAGGTTTGTGCGCGGGGCCCGCTGGAATATTCAAATATTTATACAATGTTGCGAGGGTTTAGACTTTGGGTTTGTGGGTTTTATACATGGTTTGTGCGCCAGGGGTAAAGTTTAATCAAAATACTTAAACCAAACCTGAAAATGTGAGCGCGCAGGGTAAAATATTTAAGGTTTATGGGTAGAGGGGTGAGGAAGGAGGTTATTAACCTTAACCAAATGTTAAGTTAATCCTAGGGTTAGGACGCGGAAGGCTAATGCTAAGCCCAAAATGAACTCAACATTTCCCCAAACAGATATTATAGGGCTATAGTGCCAGGGGATTGGAATATGTACATAGGGGAGCCATTTAGTGCTTTTAGTAAGGGGAAGGGGAAATAGATAGGGATTTACATAATAATAATGTTTAGAAGTTAATATGAGTTTGTGAGGTGAAGTGTAGGGGGCTAAGTTTGTGAACTGAAACTTAGGCATAGGAAGTGAATGGACTGTGGAGAAATGATTTTTACACAAGAAATGTGGCTTCTTTTCGCTGAAGAAAGTCAAAGCCTGACTTAGTGTTTTACAAAAATGAAGTGGTAACAGGACTGATTGAGCAGATCCCAAGGTCCTCAAGGGGATGTTAGTGAGTGATTTAGGGAGTGAGAAGAAGGGGGAGTTAGACATGCCTCGCTTGAGCTCCTCCAAATGAAAAAGTTCCTTATAATTGTGATCCGAATAGATACAACACTTAAAAACATGAAATGGATCACATAGCTTGATTTTTCAACCACAAAACTACCTACCCGGCCTATTCACCTAGCATTTTTTCTCCTTTTTACATGGGTGAACTTGGACTTGCAGACCCAGCTTTTCAACTTTTCTTCTTGTTGTCCTCCTATCTAAATCTAACTTATTGCATCCAGGACCTCAGATTAAGCTGTTGAGAACCCTTGTTTCTCTACCTATCTACAGATCTGCCAAGATTAGGTTGTTTGGACAGATATCCATTCTCTACATTCTACAACAAGAAATTGAAACCTAGGGAGGCCAAGATTAGGCTGTTTGGCCTTCCCTTAACTGAAAAATCATTAAAAATGGATTAACTCATCAACATTTGGAATACAGCAGTGGCATTTAGACTAGCACACTCTCATGGCCTCTTCTTTGGCCTCTTAAGGAAATATGGAACATTGCAGCATGCAAAGTATGACATATTTGGCACTTCCACTGTCAATCATGAAATATGAAACCTATTGATATAGGAAGCTAACAGGTAGAATCCCATGAGGCCTATGAGAATGGCCATCAAATGCATTTAAGAGAGTAGGATAAGGAATAGTTTCAAGTGACCCAATAGCCTTCCAACATGACATAGACATAACACATGTGGAAGCCCCTTCTTCAACTACGGTTCGAAAGATGGTCTTCTTATGATACATAGATTTAATCTGGAAATCAATATGATGATGGAGTCTTATTTCAACATTTGACATATCAAATGTAATTACCATAGAATTCTTTAGGTCTACTAGTCCAATCGTAGTGAGCAAAGGACTCCTCTATGAAGGACACAAATGGAGTACCTCTAGCACTAACATGACATAGGGACTCTGAGCTAAATATTTAATAATAGAGTAGTTCTGAGCATCCCTTGCATTGGGATTATAAGCCAACCATTACGAGGAGCATTTCAGTATCCAAGGTATAGGCTATACTGTGGGCATCTCAATATGAAGAGGCTCTGGAATATCAGAAGAAGTATTAGCTTTAGAAGGCTCTGCCTCTCCAAAATCATGATCTCTCGTTGAAATATCAACATGAGACTTAACCATATATACGTTCAATATAGATTCCCCATACTAGTTTTCCCCGGTAGGGGTTCGAGTACTACCATTCACACTGGAAAGTAATTGTTACCCTTGAGGAAAAGTGTTGGTAAGCACAACTTAGGAACTAGAAGAACCTTTCTGATCTAACAAGCATTGACCATCCTGAATCTTGGGGGAAATATGGGTACGGTGATCCCCATTGCATAACTTTCATAGGAACATAACCTTATTCTTATATTCTTTTTTTCCCTCACCAGTGTCATCACTTGGTTTTTTAGCATTTTCATTCCCTCCCTTATTTAATTTCTTCCCGCACCCTTTCTTCTTCCCATCAGATTGTTGATTTCCTTTGGGATTTTAGGACTGGACAACATTAAATGCTAAATGTTGAGAAGGAGTAGACACAAATGGTGTAGTTTGTGTTGCAGATGCATATTGAAATGACAAATCTTGTAATTGATTCAAAAAAATAGTCGTATTATTATCGATTGACCCATAACTTCATCATCATGGAGGCCTGATTTCTACTTGGAAATATTGATTTTTGATTTAGCAACATCATGAAAAACCTTATAGAGAACTCCTGACTAGGAATAAATGAGCTCTAATTGCTAGGCTCCGAAGATAACGTGTTCTTCAGTGAACACCCTAGAATTTGACACATCCTTAGAAATCTCTGGTTGAAATGATTTCAAAAACCATTCCAGAAGAAAGTCATCAGGGATATAGGCCTTAATCAATCTCTTCCTTCTACACCACTCTTGAATGTGATAAGAAATATGTGTAGCGTTGTCCTACTCAAAATTGGCTAGGAGTTCAGTTCCGACATCATAACAGGCAAACAACTGAAAATGGTTTAGAAACATTGTACCTAAATAACCAAACGCATAAAACTTCCCCCCCATAATTCGATGTACCATTTAGCCACATTTCCAGTTAAGGTGCATTGGAATAGTCTCAACCTAATTGAATCATCAATCAGGGAGTTTGAGGAGCACCATAAATGGAAAGTGGTTATATGATCAGTCGAATCCTCACCAGACATCCCTTCAAATTTCAGAATATCGGATGGAATTTTAGAAGGGAACGAAGGCCAAGATGTATTATAACAGATCAGATCATTGGTAAATGTAGAAATATCTGGAACATTAAGTGTTTTCAAGAATGGTAAATGCGGAGGAACCGAAGAATTCCAAGCTCCAAGAGTGTAATTTTCAACATTTCAACATCTTGGAATTTGAGAGGTACCAAGCTGCCAAGGGTTTCTCGTAGAATCAACTGAACCATAAGGAAAACCTTATAGTGCAGGGGTATGTGGAGGGTATACACCCCTTACTGCCATGTTACTATTTATAATAAAACTTCCTCCTAGTGGAACATCATATGAAGGGGAAAGCCTCTAATAAAGATTCCAAGCACTAGCTAAAGGAGGAAAAACTTGTGAAGTAAGGGTAGTAGGGAAGGTCATACTCCCCTGCTGACCAAATAAATGGGAAAGATTCCCTGACCCAAAACCACTCACAGAAGGATGTGCCAAGCCTTGGTTCCCTTGAAAAGGGTTAATGCTTTGAGCATGACCAAAGAAAGGAATTGATCCAAAGTTCAACGATGGATTGGAAGGAGGAACATGTCCACTCCAAAATGAAAAACCTTATAAAGGTATTGAACAAATAGCCATGAAAGTCATAGATATAGAAGTAGCAGCAAGTTAAGTTGAAGAAACTGAGGGAATCCCACTAGATGTCATTCGAAAAGGATAAGCTCCTGTGAAAGGAGTTGAAGGTTGGGTGCTCCCACTCAGAATCAGGATGGAGGTAAACCCAAAAACTACCGTACTGGATGTAAGAGTAGATATAGGAATAGTACCTCCTCCTACAACTGAAGAAGGAGTATGTAAGCTAGTTGTACCGGCAGAGCCACTAAAATTGGCCATTGAGAAGAAAGACGGAGAGTGAGTAGGACTAGCTGACCTATGAGTCGGAGTACCCACGTATGATACGATGTAAGTAAGATGAGAAGAAAGAGGGTTTGTAGGAGTCTATGGAGGCTCCGAAACATCTTCAATTCCTACTTCATATTCCAATTGGAAGAGTAATCGAGCAAGAATCGGAGAGTTTTCGTCCAAATTATGGACTAAACTCAGTTCACCCAATGAAATAAGAGCCCTCATAGAAGGATTTTTCTTTGTTGCGTTAGCTAAGACTGGTTCAAAAGCACCAATGGAATTATTCCTACACCTTCTGGGTGAAGGCTTGACACTTGCAAGTGAAAGCCCATGAAGCCTTCTAGACCAATGAACTAGTTGGTCAGCCACTTTTACATATAAATAGAGATTAAAGACTGAAAACACTTATGGAAAGATAGGATCATAGAGCACTCACTAAAACGATCCTAAATATATAACCAAGCAAACAACTTTCAGGTATTTCTGCTTTAGGTTATTAGAAACGAACACCAAAATACAGGAAAGTGAAGATAAGGATCTCTTGAATGTAGTTTGGGATGATAAGGTCCCAAGCCTACCACCTAAGATATTAGAAGTAGTTACACTCACATCTAGACAATAGCCTTTTCCAGTGCAAGTACCCAAGCTTCACAAGGGTACCCTCCAGATGTACTATGAAAGTGATGCAACATCTGCCTCAAGTACCATGGTCATTCACCCTTGAAGTCACCTATGTGGTCCCTAGGAAAGAAAACTAAGATCACTAGCTCAATATTAGAAGTCAGGAAGAAAGGTCATGGGTGTGTGATCCATAAAGTAGGAGAGCAAGTATCTCTCTTTCCCGATTTCCCACGTCCTCGTGCTTAACTCTTGTGTTAGAGGATCTTTCCTAGAAAACTTAACTATATTGGATTTCCACTATTTAGTAAACTTATATACTTTCATTTTAAGTGGCCTTGGAGAGTTTACTCTCCACACACCTATTCCAAGGCCCTAAATGTCCTATACTAGTTGATGTTTCTATGGAAAAAATAAAAAGTCTAGTTTGTTTTAATTTTAAGCACTTATTTTAATTGGTTGTTATTTAGGACAATGGAAATGGAAGTGCAATTGATGATGTTATGATGCAAAAGAAATCAACAGAAAACCTAGGCTACATGCAAATGCAACACTTCTTTTTATTCAATGAAAGTGATTTCTACAGAGGTTCAATGAGAAAGCCAAGAAAGAAAAACACTTTTTCTTTTTCTTTTTAAGCACTCACACATTCAACACCTAACAAAAAGACTAAATTATGTCTAAAATACAACTTACCCTAATGCACACTATAATTCAAATGCAAGATTCAAATAATGCTAAAAAATAAACAAAGGTGAACTCAAAAACAAAAGCCAATTTATCAAGCAACAAGAAGAAAATCTCAAAGAAGAAAACACTCCTCAAATAAAAGCACCCTTAACCTTAAAATAATAATTCACACCTTTTCTAAAAGCTCAAAAGATCAAAAAGTCAAAAAACCAAGGAAAAGAAACCCAAAGAAAATGTTTTTCTTTTTATTTAAAATATTTAAAGATCGAAAGTTTCAGAATGTGAAAGCAAACATCAAACTAAATACCAACAATAAGAAATAGACTCAAATCCCACTAGTCATCCATGATCACAAAGATTAAAATACTAATGCAAATAAGAGACTAAAACACCCTAAATGATTTGTTCAGGAAGACAAAAAAGATTCTAGAAATTAGAAAGATTCCATAGAACTGAAATCTCTCATTTACACAAGAATTACAAACTCATTTCTCAAAAAAACAGTAAAAAGAAAAAATAAGCCATCTTCAAGGATGTAAAATAAAGAATCAAAAACACTAGGTTATAGACAAGTTGAAGAACAACTAGAATTGTTCCAAAAGCACAAAAAAACTAGACACTTCTTAAAGAAGGTATGAAACCCAACTTCAAACACCAAAAGATTCCAAAACTAAAAACCCTAGGTTGACATAAGGTTTTCACAAACAAGATGAAGAACACCGACAATAACTGATATAAAGATAATTTCAAGCTTCATTCGTACCAGAAATACATAAATAAACTTGGTCAAAACCCTAGCAAAATCAAAAAATTAAAAAAATTAAAATTTTCAGATCTATACGTGACTGTCTGACTACACAACCGAATATGTATGTGACTCTGTTTGAAGAAACATGCATATATGTAGGTTTCCTGGTAAGAAAATGCATATATGTGCCACTGTATACAATAAAAATCACATATGAATGGAAAACTAGGAAAATATAAAAATACAGCCCTAATCCAAGAGCTCAGGTTGAATGACGAGATTTCTTAAGAGTCAAGAAGGCTTGAAAAGTCAAGAAACAACAAACCAAAACCCAGATAAAAGAACAACAACCCTTCTCGAAAATACTTCATGGTATTTCCAAGAAGAGTCGCCAATTCTGTTGGCAAGAAATGTTCCCTAAGGTAAGGGTTGAAAACCTCAACAAAGCAGAACAAGATAATCATCAAAGAGCAATCAAGAAAGCGTTCCAAACATATGAATTACTAAACATGGATTTGGAAACATACCCAGAGGTCCTACATTTAATGATGTTCTCATAGGGTCCAAACCGTCTGCTTCCTCCAGAGTGAGTAGGTCTGCAAGTCAATTCACATAAGCATATATATGATAGATAATTCAATGTGCATACACAAAAGATATTTTATATCATCATATATAATCATATAAATTACTATTCATGAGATAATAAAATATCAGGAACAAGACATGAGCTTCTTTATTGATTAACAACAATAGGTGCAGGAAAGGTACAACCTGATCCAAGCCAAAGCATCGACAAAGCTTTCCTTTGAATCCTTCCAGCCTGAGCCACGAAGACAACCTCTCTAACAAGAACAAGGATATGCTATAAAGATGATGAACATCTCTGCAAAGGAAACCAGGGTTTCCATAGAGACTGGAAGTGCAGGAGGCTATAATGTCGATAACACTTCTCTTATGTTTTTTAGGCCTACCCAAGGGGTGTATATATACCACCTGAAATTAGTTAATTCATTTTTTTATGTGATCCTGTAATTGGGCTCTCGGTAAAACCTATGAACCCCACCTAAAAATTAGCATCTTATTTTATTTTTTCATATTTTAAAATGTATACATGGGTATAGTGTTATAGGACTTTCGTATATACATGCTTTAGTGTAGGAAGAGTCACGTATGGAATTTGAAATATTGTTTTTTAATATCAGATAAAGTCTACATGAGAGAAGGGCTTCCCAAGGCCATATAAGAGAATCAAGTATACATGAGTGCTAAATGATGCTATAATAAGGATCAATGAGATTTTCCCTCACTATGGCCCATGTTTAACCTTATAGAAAATACCAGAGGAAAAATTATTTATTAAATGCCAGCATGACTTGTTTAAATAAGGACTTAGGAAACTTAAATCCTTCTTATCATATTCCTAAAATTTCATCACCTAATATGTGGAAATGGGACTAGAGAATCAGTGGTATTTACCATTACTATGGTCCAATTTTTCTCTTTTGGAACCTCGTAAAAGAAAAGTTGTACGAAAAAATCAAACATGGATCATTTAAAGAATAATTTAGGAAGTCTATCTTCCTCAACCAACATTGTTACAAAAATTAATACATATCAAAAGCTAGAACCAAATAGTATAATAGCTACAAATATGATATATTTTTTGAAGGGTGTTGGAAACAATGTTAATATTGAGAGGGGGGGTTGAATCTGTATTAAGGCTAATTTTAAACTTGTATGCCAATTTATATTCAACATTCAAATTTGGAATTCACTATGAGATAAAACATTAACAAATTATAAAAAAACATATGAATTAACACAAACACACACATCATGAGCAGAAAACATAGATGCATAGAGGTTTTAACATGGAAACCCTTATGGGAGAAAAAACACCAAGGCTTGTTCAGTTATTGTTGTAAATATGAGAACCTACTCTATTACCTCAATTTGTTTGTGAGACAGCACGCACAGGAAGCCCCAACTTCCTTTAATTGTTTGCTAGCATCCACTAGTAGGAAGCAACAACTCCCACCTTTTGTAGACACTTGATCAAATTACTAGAAGCACCATATGAAGCACCAACTTCATGGATTTTTTGCAAGCACTAAATTGTAGCTCCTTGGATTTATCCAAGAACCAACTTGCAAGAGGAACCAATTCCCAAACCTTCCTCAAACACCCACTAAGATGGAAGCACCAACTTCTTATATGTAGGCACCAACCCACACTCAATAAGGAAATAATACTCACTATATTTGGCAACCTCTTTGCCTGTTTTCAGCTCTCTATTCTCCTCTACCTTTTGTCCCATGCAACATTCTCTATCCTCTACTCACTTTGCAACAACCCATTCTTCTGTTCAATATCATTCACTAATAGACAACCCTCATTGCACTCTGTCCACTCCACAACAACATTCACTCTCACATAGAGCTCTCTGCTCTCAGACATCTACTTCTGCACAAGAACTCTTGACCCTCTTCTCAGTAATACACACGTAAATATCTTCACACATCTCTCTGGAAACAATGGTTCTTCCATCACTTTATCAACTATAATATAGGGTTTTCTTCCTCTTCGGCATAGGGAACAATGTTGTCTATGTTGTCCTCCATTCTTCCTGCAAGCATACTATCAACATGGCTCTTCATCCTGATGTTGTGTCTCATTACATAGTCACTGTAGCTTCATTAGCCACTGACAATGGGATTCATTCACTCACCCCTTGTTGTTGCATTAAACATGAGGATGGGCACCTGAGTGTTTCCATGCTGAGAAATAAATCCTCAGTCAACTTGCACACTCCGACAAGGATTTATTCTTTTTGTGAAGAAATCTCCCATCCCCAAGGCTCATATATTTATTCAATTCCTCGTAGTGTCCAAGAAAGATCAGGCATGGCTTGTCTTAGCTCATGGAAGACTCCGTTATTTCATATTGTGCAACCATGGTCCTATATATTCTTCGAACTGGGAATTTCAACAGTCACCATTATTCCAGCGACCAAGTCTTCTACTCACATTTACTTCTCTATCCAAAGATTCTACTTATCCAGCTACAGTTGTGGCCAATTATGGCATAAATGTCAAATATGGATAACTTCTCTCCAAATTTGTTGACAAATCCATCATGCCTAAGAGCTTTTCCATATGCCTAAAGGCCTTTGTGACCCTTTAATTTCTCAAATAAAATATTGCCAAAACTATCGAATTTGGCCTCTCTCCCCTTTTTCTTTGGATCCTATTGGTTTTCCACCATAGAACTGGGTCTTGTGACCAACGGCTAAGCAATTAGGTGCTAAGCCCTTTAGAGTCTTCTCGGAGACCTATTTCCCTGTGTAAATTCTCTACACCCTCAGTTCCCCAAGTTACATGGCCCAATGCAAAATCTAACACCCGAAGCTCCCAATATATACACTTTTTCAAAATGATCTCTAGTCACACAACAACACAACCATTGGCCCTACTTCATATACATATGCCACCTAAGCTGGATCCCAGATGCCCGTATCCTCGTAACTCTTATTAATAGCATTTCTCGAGGTCTTACAGGCTTGCAGGGTTCCGGGATTGGCCCATTTGTATGCTCTACTGCCAGTTCCTTCTTATGCTCCTCTTTCCTTAAGGTTTCGAGCTTGGACCTCTCTCCATTTTTTGGCCTCTAGTACCCTAGACTGGCCTCTACCTATCAGTCCCACTGGATTTCCCAGTTATTCATTACAAATGTTTCCAGAATATTTTCTATTACAGATTTTGTTAGTTGACAGTCCATCAATTTTTGTCCCTTTCTATCCATCTCCTTGCCATCTTGTAACCCATTTTAAATAAGAATATGAGTTTTTTGGGTCTTGACCTTCTAGGTTTTATTCCACTACCCCAGCTCCATGCCATCCCTTCTCTCTTTTAAATAATCATCTGAGATTCCAACCTTCTGGGCTTCTGGGTTTCCATGCCTTCCAAGATTCTTTCTTCTCCGACTTACTGTAATCGCATAGCCTTTTTAAATAATATTTTGGGTTTCAATTCCGAGCTTCCAGGATTTTAGGGATGCTTACTATGATTTGAGGTCCTTACTTGTTCATGCATAACTTTTTATCCATTTGGCCAATTGTGGACTTGAGCATACCTTTGGAAAGATCTTTCCAAGCACTATCTACAAATCCATAACCACTAGAATTTAAGCTAATATTATAAGGCATAATCTCCTTCAAATTCTGGGACTCCCCATCATCACACATCATATTATGGCTTTTCCAATATGCATACTACTATGATGATTCTCTACAAGAGACTACAGCAACCATGGGACTCCCCCTGAGCTTGACACACCATGCACATTAATGCTATCCTAGGTGCCATCACACTAGCCTAGTGGACATCAATGTTAACACTTGTACTTCCACAAACATCCATGATAGTCTAGTTAAAATCAATTTCAACACTCTTACCAACTATTAGGCAATCCCAACTATCCAACAATCTCCCAGCATGAGGGTTAACATCAATGCCAACACACTTGCTACCCATATCCATCCAGGCAATGTGAACTATCTAACAATCTCCCCATTTGGCATTGATGGTAACACCACATCACTTCTCCACATTGATGTCCAATCCTCATGTTGCTTCCACACTTTTACTTGCATGAGCGACCAATGGCTTTCTCTCCTCTACACGAGCCATCACAACTTCTCCAATGAGATTCTCTCCCCCTTTGACATCAATGAGAAAGGGCTACAAGTTGCTTCTTCTCCCCATTACAATCAATGAATGAGGGTCTAGCTGATGATGTGCAATCTGCCTCTACAAACTTCTCTTTTCAAGGGATGATACCTCTAATGAGGCACTTGAAGTCTTTCATTCCATATTATCTACACACATCATGGTCAAAGACAATTGCAGAATAAGACATTGGTAAAATATGTCCTTGTGTCTTCTTGTAGTTATTGTTGCCGCTCTAGAAACTAGACAGATACAATATGCTCCCCTTGAACATATATTGCCTCTTCTTTAACAATCCTCTAGTTCTGGACACATTAAGCTACTTCTTGAACCACTCTCTCTGCCAATGCATATTTTGTACTAATTAAAAGGAAATTGATACCAAAACGAATTTCTTATGTTATTGATTCTGCATACAAATACCAGTCATTAATGATGTATTTTGGCTTGTTATCCACCATTTTTTCTTTTTGTTTCTTCAGAGATTGTGCTCACTTCTCTTAATCATCTTAATTGATTCTCCCCCTGAGATCATACTCCTACAAATAAGGTCCGCTGCACAAATAATACCGATTGCACCAAGAAATTGATAAAAATTAGATGATGTACCAAGAAACCTTCCAAGATTCCTTTTAAAAAAGAAATGTTCATTCACATAAAAATGCTACTCAATTTGAACCCAAGACTACCAATTGACATAGTGATACCAATTGATAACTGAGGGACATATAAAGCTTGTACAAATTATCTTTTTGAACACAAGATTTCTAAGCATAATCAAATTTACCACTTAAATGAAATAAGGGTATTTCACCCAAGGTGCAAGCCTTTCATTTACTCAACCATATTTATTCTAGAGGATAAAAATGATTGTTTTCTACTACTTACTAAAGCTACTCCCCATGATCTAGTGCTCTCTGATCCCCTGCATCTGATTCCTTGATTTTGAATGGGGACTGATCCTATGGCCCTGACTTAACTGTGGGCCTCTTTTCATACCACACTACTGTTGTAGCTCATCTTCTTCTCACAACATAAAGTGTTGTGAACTCCCTCTAAACTCATGTTCACTGCTCTCCTCTCTCTTCTTATGCTGATATATTTCAAATAAACCAATTCATTATTATAATCAGAAAGGGGCTCAGTCATACCCTCAATGTTCATACGTATCTTGTTTATATAGGCTTTTATGCCCACATATGACTTATTTGAACTCCCTTAATTCCATTTCCATCTTTTAATTAAGAGAAATAGAGGTGTACTCCCACTCAGCAGATCATCCTCCTTCTTCATCCAACCCTTCTTTGGCCGACCAACAACATTTCTTTCCATCTTCTCTTCTGCCATTGTTTGATATCTTTTTAAGCTGCATATGGTCAGAGGACACCCCTCTTTTCGTTCCTTTCTGTACTTCTCCATATCTTCTTGTTGGATTTCTCCATTATTCCTCCTCCTTTCAACATGTCCTTCTAACATAAACCATTGAAGACAAACTTTTATTCCTCTACTTTATTGATCCTTTTTTTCTTCAAAACCCGAGCTGCTACATTTGCATGCATATGATGAGAATAGGGCTTTGTATTCTCATATTTGCAGCTTGCTGCCTTATGCCAAAAATTTCCACAGTTCTAGCATTCTACATGACTTATGAATGGGGCAAAGAAATTGCTATAACTCTCAACATTTTTTTCTAGGTCTCTACTTCCGGCAACATGCCATCTCCTAGCCACATTGTGCATTCCTCGGTGACTGCTACCCAACACATCTTGTTTTCTTGCATTCCATCTAGAGTCCATGGATTTATGCCCATAATTGTTGCAAGAAAAATAATAAGCATGGAAAGGTTTTTGATAACAAAAAATACATTTTCCTTGAAGGCTTTTCCCTTGAGAGGGAAAGGACTTTTTTTGGTTCTTCGTTTTTTTCTATGCCAATTTTATTGGTAGCCTTGCACTCTTCCTTGTTATGTAATGGCTCTCTTCTACTGCTCTCCTCGTTGCTCCTGCTTGACATTTTGTTACTGCTTTTTCTTCTTTTATTGTTGTTGCAGATTTGCTTGTTCCTGTTGTTGTTGCCCAACAACATTTTTTCCTTTAATGATGTTGGGACCTTCAACTCCTTCTTGATCTTCTGATATTGAGACAAATGATGATTAGCCTCTTCTAAATCATGTCTCAATGAGACTACTTTATCTTGTAGTCCCTCACAGAAGGCTTCCTTCTCATTCAACTAACTTGTTAGCCTTTTATTCAATCTATTAACTTCGTCTTGTTGAGCATAAAGATCAACAATTGTTTTGTTTAAACTTTCATCATCTCTAGGATTTTAATTGATTAAAATAAAAATCACATATAGAGTTTGACATCATAGCATCAATTTTGGCACCCCAACATTATTTGTTTTTAATTACATTATAAAATTTGGGGTAATGAAAGGGGTGTCACAATGGGGAGAGAGAGAGAGAGAGATAGAGAGATTTTCAAATAAAAAGATGGGGGCAATATATACCAATGAGGAAAGGGAAAGATAGGGTGGATAGGGAAAACGAGACATAGATAGCAAGATGGATAAAGAAAGAGGGGATGTAAAAAGGGATTTGGAAAGGGGTACACTAATACATGGAAAGAAAATTAGAGAGAGAAAGATAAGAAAAGAGATAGGAAAAACCAGTATAATGAATAAGGGAGAGATAGAAATGTAACAATACGTAACATTAACTTTCCATATTGTAAATCATGAATAGGTATTAACTTGCCATATTGTAAATCATGAATAGGTATTAACTTACCATATTATGGATCATGAAAGGTGTTGTTAACGTATTTATTCATATTTTCTCAAAATTTTAATAGTATGTTAGTCATACTAAATTCTAAATATAATTAAATTACATCTTTATATGTACATCGACAACCTAAGTTCACGAGCATGGCTACACCTGCAACTAATAATAATAATAATAATAAATGCTTTATGCTACATTATAATAAATTAAACAAAACCAAACAAGTATAATGTAATAATAATGATAAAGTCTCGCTAAAATAAATGCATTATAACGAATAATAATAATAATAATACTGTAATTTATAATAAGAAAAAGAAATTCATCACAACCAATTAAACATGTTGTGAGCAATACTAATAAAAAAATTCATTAAACTACATAGTAATAAATTAAACCCAACAAAGTCTCGCCCACTAGGCCTCACGAGTCTTAATGACAAATGACAAAGGGGCAAAACATATGTGGTGTTAATAATGTTAGGCATATGTAGTGATAGGAGTCTCTTAAACGAGTGTGGAGTACAACTATGGCGTAAACTTTGAATTAGATGCCATGGTTCTTTCTACTAATTTATCACTCTGCAACACGCCAAATTTGAAAACTATATTAAATAAAAGTCGAATTTCAACATATTTATGTAATTAAATTTTGGATTTCAATTTATTATACTTATATTTAATTTTGCTTTGGGTATTAGTTTGTTTTGATGAAACATTTATGATGTTTATCCATAGTTTAATATTAGGAATTCAATTTTTGTTATTTTTATTATTATTTAAATTTATTTATTTGTAAGGTGATTGGTTGAAGTCTTATTATGGGTTGTTTAATAATTTCCATTTCTATTAGTTACTAATTTTTTGTTTTTTGTTTTTTGCTCATTTTATTTAACTTTTTCATTTTTTATTTTTCCTATTATTTCTATTTTCATAAATTATAATTTTTTCACAATATTTTCAATTTAAGGTGACTTATTATTATATTAAAAACATATTTTAATAAATTTTATTATAGATAATTATATATATTAATTAAAATAAAACACACACACACATATAGATATATGTATCTTAATATAAACAATATTAGTTAATCATATTTCTTAATTTTTGGTGATGGCATTCAATAATACAATATTTTATTGGTTTTTTTTTTATTTTTGTGATGAAATCTTTGTCTTTTTTATTTTTCTGTTTCCTTAAGCTATGTTTAAGCTAACCAACAGGTACTAGCTACTATGCAACCCTTGTTCACATACAAGCTGGATTGTGCATAGTTGTGGTATATAAATGTAAATAAATAAACAAATGGCATAAGATAGAAATATAGGCATATATTCACTTCCACATACGATTTCAATTAGGATCTCGATCTACCACCTCATATTATACATCTCACCAATACAAAATACAAAAACATGCAAGTATTCAATTGATCCGAACTTAAACAAGAACACAACAAATTATAGAGATAACCATAAACATAGATATGCAGCGGAAATAATACTTCATTTCATTAATGTAAAATACTGAAGTATGCTTACAAACAGTAATGGAAATAAACCAGCTAGGGCGATGGTAGATTATTTCTTAGAAGAGATGTGGTGGCTACATGCCTCTGAACTGTGTTACAATGAGGCTTGAAGGCCTATTGATTGTTGAGAAACAATGGAAAACCCTTAACATTCCAAAACCTAACCCTAGAAGATGAAACACCAAACTGTGGGCCCCGTTTGGGTAAATTGGTACATCAACTTCCCGGGGTCGTAACTTTGGCATATGATCTTCGTTTGACGCTTACAATAGCTCGTTAGAAAGATCTATCTGAGCACTACTACTTTGGGAATGACATCATCAGTCCATGGACCTATGTTGCCCCCAGATTTACCAAAAAAACGTCGTTTAGGGCCTCAAAACAACCCCTGAAGTTCAGGACCTGAAAAGCTGCTAAAAATAGTAAGTTGTGCTACAATTAAGGAAACTAAAAATTCTGAGAGAAACAATGGTGGGGGTCTAGGTGGACTTGGCAGGTGGCCACCAATATCCACCTGGATCATTCCCCCCCCCCTTAGGAAGCAATGGTCCCCATTGCTTTGAGTTCCTCTATGAGATGAGGAAACTTTTGCTGAACTTGGTCCCTGGTGAGCCACTTGCCCTGGTGAAGGAGTTCGCCTGCTTTGACAACTCGATACAGTTGGATATTCTATTGGCGAGTGTTCTTGATCTGTGTGTCTATGATCCGATTAGTTGCAGCTTGTTCCATGCAATCTGGATTTTATTCTGTGGCTGTGAGTTGTTCTGCAATGTCAGATGTGTCTAGCAATGGTGGAAAGTATGGCCGAAGGTGGTCCACATTGAACACTAGGTGCAGGCCAAGGAATGGGGAAATGCTAAGCTCAAATGCATTGTCTCCCACAGCCTTAGTAATGGTCTAAGGACCATATCGGAGTGGTCTCAGTTTCCGATAGGCTCCAGTAAGGCGTTCCTTTTGCAAATGGAACCAGACATTGTCGCCCACCTGAAACTTGTGTGGCACCCAATGTTGATCATATCGTTGCTTGTACTTGGAATTTGATTTCTCCAGAATGTCATGGACCTATTGGTGAATATGTTGGATGTGCTCAATGAAGCTGCTTGCCTTGTCTATTTTGAACTGGACATGAGCTGAATCTGTGTGAGTAGCTGCAAGTGGCATGGCCACATCAATGGGGCATAGTGGCTGGAATCTCAAGCCCACCTAAAAAGGGCTATGGCCAGTCGAGCTGTGAAGAGCTCGATTATAGTTGTGCTGAACATAGGGGAGGCTATCGTCCCATGTGCATGGATGCTTTGAGTTGTACATGCACAAAATGTGTACAATCATCCTATTGACAACCTCTGTCTAGCCATCAGTTTGAGGATGAAAGGCTGTGGACTTAGTGAGTTTGGTGTCCAGCATTGACCAGAGATTGGACCAAAATGTACTGAGGAACCGACTGTCCCGATCTGAGATGATAGACTGTGGGATCCCAAAGTGCACCCACACTCGTTCAAAGAAAAGTTTAGCAGTGGCTTCTGCTGTGATATTCTTCTTGCAGGCCGCCATAATGGCCATCTTCGAGAACCTGTCGACGACCACAAAAACACAGTCATTTCCATGCTTAATGGAAGGCCTGACATGTAATCCATGGAGATGGATTCCCAAGGTCTACTAGGGGTAGGCAGCGGGGTATAGAGGCCTTGCTTCTTGATGGTCGGTTTGGCAATGTCACAGGCAGTACATGATCTGATGTACCTCCCGACATCCTATCGAAGGTTCAGCCAATAGAAATACTTTTGCAATACTGCCACCGTTTTCACGACCTCGAAATGCCCAGTAGCCCAACTATAGTGTGCTTCCCAAATCATCTTGGCACGCTCGCTTGAAGGAACACAAAGGTGACCCAGGTGGCATAACAGGGCATCGTGGAGGTGAAAATCTGGAACATTCCGACCCTCTAAGAGTGTCTGGTATGTGTGGCCGAATTCTAGGTCGCTTTTGTAGAGAAGTGGCCAATCAGAAGTCTCGTACCCACAAGAGTTGAGCACGGTGGTTAACGCCATGATCGGTGGTCGACTGAGGCAATCTGCAACATTATTGGTGCTGCCCTTCTTATACTTGATATTCAAATGGAACTGTTGTAGGTATGTAGACCACTTCTGATGGCGATCATTCTGCAATTTCCCTTGAGTTTGTATGAATTGTAGGGGTCGGTGGTCTGTGTGGATGATCGTTTCCTTTCCCAAAATGTAATGCTTCCATTGTCTGCAGGCCTGCACAATGGAATACATCTCTTTATCATAAGTGGGATACTTCCGGACTGTGTCTGAAAGTGTTTCACTGTGATATGCCACTGGATGCCCGTGTTGAGTAAGGACTGCCCCAATAGCATGGTCAGAGGCATCTGTCTCGACCTCAAATGGTTGTTGTAAATCTGGTAACGCGAGCACTAGTGCTGTGCAGAGGTGATCTTTCAACTCTATGAATACCTTCTGTTGAGATTCAAACCAAAAGAATTTTGCTTTCACTCCTCCCTTGGTGACTTGACTCAAGGGCCAAGTGATATGAGAAAAACCCAACACAAACCTGTGGTAGAAGTTGGAAAGACCTAGAAAGTTGCGGAGCTCTGTCAGAGTGGTTGGAGATGGCCAATCTCGAATGACTTGGATCTTGGCTGGATCCACATGCACCCCCTGTTCATCAATAAGGTATCCCAGATACTGAACCTGGGTCATGCCAAAAGTGCATTTCTTCAAATTGGCACATAGCTTGTGTTGCCATAGTGTTTGGAGAACCTGTCGGATGTGGTGGAGGTGCTCTTCCCAACTCTGGCTAAAGATCAAAATGTCATCCAAGTATACCGCTACAAACGAGTTGGTGAATGGCCGCAAGATGCAATCCATTAGCCTCATGAAGATTGCAGGAGCATTCGTCAATCCAAAAGGCATAACCAACCATTCAAAAAGGCCCTCCTTGGCTTTGAAGGCAGTCTTCCACACATCAGAGGGTTCAATTGGTACCTGGTGATATCCTGACTTCAGATCGATCTTGCTGAAATATTTTTCCCCCTTTATTTGGTCAAGGAGGTCATCAATCTGCGGGATCGGGTACCTATTACAGACAGTGATCTTGTTCAGCGCCCGATAGTCAATACAGAGTCTCCAAGTCCCATCCTTCTTCTGTACCAACATGATTGGGCTCCCACAAGGCTATGAACTCGGACGGATGTGACCTTTCTGCAGCAGCTCCTGAATCTGCCTCTTGATTTCATCGTTCTCCAGAACGGAGCGTCGATAAATTGGTCCATTGGGTAGCGGCGCACCGGGGGTCAGATCGATGGAGTGCTTGACCTGATAGTGCAGAGGAACCCCTGCAGGGGAGGTGAAGATGTCCTCGTACTCCTCCAAAACCTTGTACATTTATAGTTGTCGTGCAGAGGGGCCCTGTTTGGAGGCCATGGCCACCGTCTTCTTCTTTTCTTGAGGGCGTATCATCAGGAACACAAATTTCCCGGTTTTGGAAATGATCTTACTACATTGTTTTGCAGTAATCAAAGAGATGGCGGTAGGCGGTGCTACCTCTGGTATCCTGTACAACTTATTTCCCAATGTAATAATAACAGCACGGGGCCTTGATTCATACACAACATGTCGCTTCCACAAGTATGGTTGTCCTAATAATACATCACAAACTTCAAGGGGAGCAATGTCACACAATACCTCATCTGTGAAGGGCTTGATGTTGTATGGAAGGCGACATTGCTAGCTCACGCGAAGATCTTGTCCTTGGTGAATCCACCCGATGGTGTACGGTTGTGGAAGTGTTGTGGTCGGTAAGCCCAACTGCTTCACAACTTCTTCCGAAATGAGGTTCCTTTAGCTCCTGCTATCAACAATGAACTGTAGTGGGGAGCCCTTTACCCACATCTGGGAGTGGAAGAGACGCTCCTCCTCCTCTGGATCTTCGGGTTCTTTTTTCTAGATCTTGGCAGTAGCAACAGTCGCGTTGGGATCCACATCAATGATCTGCTTCCCTTTGTCATTCCTCTTGTCAAGTTCTGGAGTCAGAACATGCATCTAATTCTGAATCCTTTAGCTCAGCCACCAGTGACTGCTTGGCCCGACACTCACTTGTGTTGTGAGTGGAGCTCTTATGGAACTCACACCATTTTCTCGTGTCCTTTTTTGGCTTCGCGGCGCTGTTCTCTTCTTGCAGCTTTGGAGGGTTGTCTTGGGCTTCCCCACCTTAGCTTTGTCCTTTGTTCTATGGTTTAGGGGCACCTTTCCCTTGCTTCGGATTTGCAGATCCAAAGTCTCGCTACTTTTGTTTAAACTTCTGCTCGACATTGACCGCATATCGGTATGTTGTGCCAAGCAAGGAGATGTTCAGGAATTCTATTTCTTCCTAGATGTACTTCTATAGGCAACCATAATATTTGAGTATCAAATGCTGCTCCGTATCCTTGATACCCAACTTTGTGTGAAGGGTATGGAAAAGATTGGTGAACTCTGACACATCTTGGTCCCTTCCCTGCCACATCGTGGTCCACTTTATGTATTCATCCTCATAGCTTTTGACAGGGTAGTACTACTGCTTGATGGCATCCCGGAATGAATTCCAGGTGGGTGCGACTGAAAATAGTGAGCCGGTAATTTCATCCTTCTGCTCGCAATAGGTTTCCCACTAGTCCTTGACGTGGGGGGCTGCTTTAAGAAGAGCGAAAACAATCTTTTCCTGACTCGAAAATTCATGAATAGAAAAATAACCCTCTAGTAGATTTAACCATTTATCTATGGCATCTATGTCTATCTGACCCTCGCATATGGGGATTTCAAAATTAACTTGTACCTTAAAGGGTGTGTCATTTCGAGAGTAGCTGCTGGAAGCCGATGCGTCACTTCTAGGTAGTCGTTGAAGGATATGGGCAAAGTTTTCCATCATCGCGTTCCATTGTCACTCGAGGGATTCTTCGAGTAATATTTTGATAGGATCTCCTGCCCCCTCGTCTTTCTTCTCATCCACCATTGGAGGTCATCGGGATTTGCGAGGCTGGTCTTGCAAAGGTTTGACCAGTTCAAGCCCTAACTCCTTATTTCCCGACCTCATTGGGGACATGCAAAGAAAAACAGAGGAAAAGCAGACCGCTCTGATCCCACTGATCTAAACTTAAATAGGAACGCAACAAATTACAGAGATAACCATAAACACAGATATGCAACAGAAATAATACTTCATTTCATTAATGTAAAATACTGAAATATGCTTACAAACAGTAATGGAAATAAACCAGCTAGGGCGATGGTAGCTTATCTCTGAGAAGAGATGTGGTGGCTACATTCCTTTAAACTGTGTTGCAATGAGGCTGGAAGGGCTATTGATTGTTGAGAAACAACGAAAAACCCTTAACATTCCAAAACCTAACCCTAGAAGATGAAACGCCAAACTGTGGGCCCCGTTTGGGTAAAATGGTACATTAACTTTCCGGGGTCGTAACTTTGGCACACGATCTCCGTTTGATGCTTACAATAGCTCGTTAAAAAGATATATCCGAGCACTACCACTTTGGGAAGGGTAACATCGGTCCATGCACCCATCTTGCCCCCAGATTTCCCAAAAAACGTTGTTTAGGACCTCAAAACGGCTCTAGAAGTTCAGGACGCGAAAAGCTGCTAAAAATAGTAAGTTGTGCTACAATTAAGGAAACTGAAAATGCTAAGAGAAACAATGGTGGGGGTCCAGATGGACTTGGTAGATGGCCACCAATATCCACCTAGATCATCAATTTTTGTTTAAACATAGTGAATCAATAACTCCTTGGACAAATTTAGGGGAGTTCGTTGGATCAACCCTCGTAGTTGCCTTATAACACCAAGAGTATATCCAACAATCTGTAAGCCATATATACCAAATATTATGATTTAGCAAGAGCTGAGACTCTCGGAAAAGGGGAGTCTACTCCTTGAATTGAGATCATAGCAGGCCATATACTCAATCAGATTTGAGCCTAAAAGGGCCAATCAATTTTTTTGAAAATAAAAAATATAAACCTAAAAGGGTCAAAATTAAATAGGAATCATTCTTTAATGAATCTTTAGAGTGACATTGCTAACAGGTTAACCCAATGCTAAGTGTTTTATGTCGTTAAATGAACTCTTAAGATGTAACAAAAATAACGTTATTGAACTTTTGTAACATCATAAAAGTATTATTGCATAACTACATGAAATTTTGGCAAAAAACCACTGAAAACTTGATGAAGGATGCAGTTAAGAATGGGTAGGTGGCTCAACCAGGCAATAGAAGAAGGAAATTTACAATACCACTAGCATCGTTAGTTTTTGCTCCCTTTATATTTACGAGGCATTAAGTTCGTCGTATGTGGTTTTCCTACTATTTGATTTAATAAATGGTTGAGTAAGCCTATGGGGATGACATTTTACCAGTGAAATTTACTAGTGGTATTAGAGCAGTCATATGGAAGCATGAAATCTCACTTTGAAAAGGGTTGAAGAGGTTTGTCATTCCACCAAAACCTACGGATGTTGGTAAACTTTCCAAACTTGTAACTAGGATCCAGGGGGTCGAAATTATGGATTCCATAGAGGTGCGGTGATTCCTCCAACACCCTCCCCCAAACGTAAATCGAGGGAATCGAACCTGGGTCCAACCTCTAATACCATGAAGAGGTTTGTCGTTACACTAGAACCAGCAAGTGTTGATAAAATTTCCAAACTGGTAACTAGGATCCCCAGGGTGGAAATTATGGATTCCATAGAGCTGTGATGATTCCTATAACAAGGGTAAGAGTAATGATTTGCAGATTTCTGTAGTGTGGTGTTTGAGGTTCTGAATTTAGATATTCCACAACCTTCATTTTTACGTTGTCGACGTTTCGAGTCTAGAACAAGACTCATCATCAGGATTGATTTACAAAGAAGAGGAACCAGGAGCTATAAATATAGATATGATCAGGTTAGTTGTGAAGCCGACCAGTTCAAGTTTGATTTTTATTTTTATTTTTAATTATTTGTTACTATATGGTTATAAATAAATTATTTAATTTTATAAATTTTTCTATAATTCTTACTTTGTTATAATCATGTTTTAATGGAATTATTGTTAACCTATTTTCATTATTATTATGGAAGCATAGATATAATAATAATAATAATGAAAATAGGTTAACAATAATTCCATTAAAACATGATTATAACAAAGTAAGAATTATAGAAAATTTTATAAAATTAAATAATTTATTAATAACAATATAATAACAAATAATTAAAAATAAAAATAAAAATCAAACTTGAACTGGACGGCTTCACAACTCACCTAATCATATCTATATTTATAGCTCTTGGTTCCTCTTCTTTGTAAATCAGTCCTGATGATGAGTCTTGTTCTAGATTCGAAACGTCGACAACGTAAAAAGGGTAAGAGTATGACTATGGTTGACATATAGAGTTGAATAGAAAATAGGAGCAAACATCTATATATATATATATATATATAATAATTCAAAATACATAGGCACGACTCATCTGATTTATGTCCAAAGCCTTCCCATGTTTACCAGGATTGAACATTTGAAAATTCACATGCATGGTTAGAATACTTATCTCGTAGACTAGCTCCCGTTTGTGATTGGAGAAGAGGCACACGTTCACCTCCCAACCATAGGTATTCATGGGTCTAATCCACAAATTTCCACTCCCATGCGAGGTTCAGGTTTGAGTATTCGACTCTCTTGAGTTGAGTTACCCATGGATCGAAGGGACAAGAACATTTTACAAGTGGTTTTTCAACCAGGGAGAGCATGGGGTAGTGTTGTTTATTAGTTTTGATAAGAGCTTGAAAATTTCCGTACTGATGGTTTATCAACTAGAAGAAAGCATGGTGAAGACTAAGCACTCAGTTCATGAATCTAGTCCCTTTTGGTACATAAGATTTTCCATCTGAAAAAAATAATTTCAATAGGTAACATGCTCATCTAAAAGAGACCTCCGTGTCCACTCTCACATGACCACCTCCTTTTTAAAAGAGACTCTTGGGAGTTTCCTACTGTACAAGGTTACCATTTCCTTATGCATGAAGGTATCCAATGGTGGGTGGTCCAAAATATATGTATTTTATTGGTTTGGGGTGGTGGTAAATTGGTGATAAGTCTATTGAGACCTAACCTCTCTTTCCCTTTATTTGCAACAATTCCTTTTAACAGCATTGGTTGGTTTTATAATTAGTACTTTGGTTATATTTATATACATTATTATTTAATTATAATAGTAATAATGATAAACCATATTTATAATAATTATTTATTATATAGCTATAGTATATTTATTTAACCAATATTAATTTAAATTATGTTAATCGTTATTCTTTATAGATACAATTATTTACAATTATTAATTGGTGGTTTAGACACATTTATGACTAATTATGTTCTTATGATTATGATTAGATTTAGTTAGTTATTTCCTCAAGTATAAAAAGTACAATTCATGTTACTTAATCATGCACTCCTTTATCACAAAGATTGAGAGATAAGATAATTTTGTTATTATTCAACTATTGCATTTAGTTGCTGAGTCACACTAAAAATGTTAAGGAAAGTCACACAGACCTACGGGTGTTAAAAGAAAGTGATAAGGAAAGGGGTAGAGTGTGAGGGCTTGGGGAAAAGTAGAGATAGAGTGATATAATATGGAAGAATAAGGGGAGAGAGAGAGAGAGAGAGAGAGAGAGAGTAGGGAAAAAAAGAGAGAAATATAGAAAGAGAGGTAGAAAGAGGGAGAGATATAATGGGATGGAGATGGGGGTGTGTAGTAGATAGATATAGCGGTAGACATAAGATGAGAGAGAGAGAGACAGAAAAGGATGATAAAATTGACAGAGAGAGAGAGAGTGTGAGGTGGGAAGGCTAGGGAAAAGAGAGAAAAAGAGTGGTGGGAAAAATAAAGTTGGTAAAGGTGGTGAGATATGGAGAACAAAACATGTGCATGTTATTGAACGCATTTTCATTAAAAAAATGCATGTGTGCTTTAGTAATGCACACAAATTATTAACCCACATGCAATATTAACTTCAAAAAATATTTGGTGGGAACACTTTTTTCAATTATGTCGTGGATGAGGTGGTAGGCTTTGTTTTAGGTTTAGATTGACAAGCCTCTTGGTTTGGTTTACATAGAGCAAAACAAGTCCATTTTTTCAACTTTCTGATCTTCAACCATGTTTCTATATATGTTGTACATGTTTACCGCTAATAAAACTGAAAACACTTATAGAGATTCATGTGTTTGTGTGTTTATATATATATATATATATATATATATATCTTTTAATTTTTATTTATAAGTTTTAGAAATGTATCAAATTTATAAAAAGGCATAGGTCCTTTATTTCAACTATAGCATTTGATTGGTTTACCTATTTAGACAGAAAAGGACCCACACTAGTATATATGAAGAGTTATACAATAAAATGAAAAAAATTATGAATATGTTAAGACCCTAATAGTGGGGTGGCATAGTAAACCTCATCATTTCAAGGATGCACTATGTCAATTAATCATAAAACAATATAAAATCAACATTAAAAATTATGGAAAAAGAGTGCTATACAAGAACTATCTAATATCTACAAACATACAAAGTCGTTTCAAAAAATTCCATCATTTAAATACCAAACTCGGGGTCTTATGTTAACATATGAATAATTTTAGATTAAAAATAACATGGGAATCTCATAAAACACCATTTTTTTTAGTTATACCAATTTTCCATAAATAAAAGCTATACATTGAGGAAGACAAATTGATTTTCTATGTCTCATCATTTTACACGAAATCCTAAAAATTGTGTAAATACCTCCAATCATTCCATTTAGTGATCATATTTTTTTTTTTCAAAATTCCCATTACAAAACTAACCTGTCATAAGTTTTTAGCATTATCTTATGCCATCCCTCTTCTATGTTGAAGAATCTAGGGCAATTAGGTGTAGTGTGATTCTTCTTGACTTGATAAAAAATTTTGGAGTCTTTTTACTTTTCTCATTAGCTTAATATTCTTCTTCTTATTAATACATGTGTTTACTTCATCAAACTGCTATCAGAAATGTAAGAACAAGAACAGAAGATGTTGCCTCTCTGCTAGGGCCAAAACCTCTCTTCTCTTGAGAGGAAAACCCTTTGGTAAATTTTTCCTATTGAAGCTTCTTATTGATCAATGCCAAAACCTAGACCCTTGACTAGAATGTCCTCCAAGCACAAGTCAAGTCCTTTCTCCTTTCTGCACTTTGTTCCCTTACACTTCCTTCTTCTAGCAATTTGTTCACCGACACTTCGTCCTCCCCCTTCTGGCACTTCATTCTTCTTTCAACTATTGATAAACTTTGTTTCACTTGCTCTAGAAGAGATACTTATTCTTGGTCTATGATGAGATTCCTTATTCGTGATGATCTCTTCCTTCCTCTTAACCAAATGGGCTTCTTTCTTGAGATGTAAGTACAAACTTAGTGTGACTGTCCTACAACTCTAATTATTCATATGTGTGGTGGTTTACTTGATGTTGTAGGCTCTTTTCTCCTTCGCTTGAGTGACCTTCTTCTTCGCTTTATTGGGAGGCCTTATATGCCTAGTTTACTAGCCCAAAATAATGAGATATATCAATTGTGAGTTATTGTTTTCATAACCACAGAGACAACCCTCCTTTTCTCACATGTGTGGTTATAGCTTTCCCTAGAAACAATCTTCTTAAGATTGGTTGTATACCCTTCTTCTTCGTTGCACTTGGAGATCATTTCTTGTCCTTCGTTTACACTTTACTTGCCTCCTTTTATTCGCTAATTTCAGAGATATTAGTGTGTTCCATTTAGAGGATTGGACAACCTCTATATATAGAGGACTATCCCTCCTTTAGGCTGACTTGAGGCTGACTAGAGGACAGTAGGCTGACTTAATATATTTAATCATCATTTTACTTCTTTGAAGATGTCATTGCAAGGAGGATACTTTGAATTTTCTTGGAGGTATTACTTTTGGCTCTAATACAATTATATACATGGTATAACATGCCCTTAAGGTCTTCAAAATTTTCTTTTGACTCCTTGACTCAACTATAGCCCTTATCATGTGCTATACCTATTTGAATGAGCAAGAAACTCATTGACATATATTACAAAAATAATATTTCTTTTCTTGAATAAGTAAAAATATCAAAAGTACATTTATGAAGATAGAACCTAGTTACATTTCCTTCAACACTCCCTCTAAACTAGGGAGGTGGTCATACAACATTACAAGGTGTTTGGCTATGTTTCAATCTTGAAGAATTCACATAAGAGAAACCAAATTGTTAATCCATCTGTTATAGCATCATCATAACCAAAATTGTTTCCATAACAAGGCCTTGACTGACAATTCTATCTCTCAATAGATCAAAGCATAATGTTGGTGAGACCAATGACTTATAGACACCTTAGTCATTGTCTCTCAAGGTACATACCCACCTAGATGTTCATTGAGTATGACCTTATTGGACTATTATTATCTTGGGTTCCCAACCCTTAATAAATATTGGTCCTCCTGTCTGCTCTTGTCTTGGATACCCTACACATCCTCAAAGAGTATTAGATGCCAGATGATTACCCAATCCTCCCATTATTTCTTCCCATGTGGAGACAAGACTGTTGTGTCTATCTCTTCCTCTTAATTTAGGAAGACATGCCCAAGTATCCTCTAACAAGGTACCTATCCAAGTTCCTTTGTAATTGGGAACTTGTTATAACTCCCTCTTAGCTAGGCTTGTCCATTCATCATAAACTTCTTCTTCGTGGGTCCTCCCGCTACTTGATCTCCTTCTTCCTTTGATGTCATGAAGTCTTGGTCAAACCTCTTCTTGGTACGACACCATCCATTGATCACTTTCCTTCCTGGTTTGTCATGTCATTGTTTCCTTTGTGGAAAGCGGACTTTTTGTCATATATTAGGTTCTATTGTCATCTGGCCATTCTTTGTCATCTCGTCTATGCTTTAGACTACTCTTCACATGGATGCTTCTTCGTAATTTCTTGATCCCATGCTTTGATCTAGTAGCCCTTCATGACTTCATCCTAATATTTCTTCAACATTAAATGGTGCTTTTGTTGGATGGCTTCTTCATCATGACATCTTCATAGAGTAGAATCAGTGATCTGCACCTTTCATATCTCCAAGGCCTTCAAAGGTGTCAAGGGTCCTTTGATCTTTTTCTTCCTTTGTCAGAGTTTCCATGCCATCTTTCAGGAGATGTCTTCAAAGTATCTTGTCAGATAGTGATTCTTTGTGATCATGGTGTTCTTCACATGTTTGATCTGTTTCTTCATTTTCTTCTTCATGGATAGATTGATCTACCATCTTCTTCTCATTTTGAGATCACTTCTTCATTGCTTGCTTCTAGGACTAGTCAACATTTCTTCTTGCTTCTTAGTCAGAAATCTTATACTCTTTATGTGAGTATTTTTTTTTGGTGACCTTCATTGCATTGTAGTACATTCCTTCGTGCATGTCATTGGTGAAAGATATTACTTCATACTTGATCATTTCATATAACTATTCCCATGACTCAATAATATGCATATATTAACATGACTAAACTTTGATGCATACATACCTCATCTTGATTCTCCTTTGATCATCTTAGCTTCATTTGGTTGTCCCTGGTGTGTCCCTTCTTGTTTCATCTTAGCTTGCCTACATATCATCCTTTTCTTGAATCCCATGAATGGGATTCCCAGTGAGACATCTTATTTTGTTTATGAATCTTCTTTTGAAGATACCATCATAGGATCTTGAAGACCCTTACCCTATAAATGTTTCTTTCCTTTTGATGATGGAGGTCTTCTAAGATTCTTAACCATGATCATTTTTCTTTCATTGTGGATGAGGTCCTATTCTAGGTATGATCCTTCTACATGAATATCTTGAGCTATATCTACCACTCTACTATATTCTAGAAGATATTTCTAACCACGCATTTAGATATATTATAAATTTTCCTTCTACATGATTATTTAGAACTATATGTACATAATGCTTCTATATTGTAGAATATGTTTCTATCCATGCAATATTATTCTTTTCCCACATGCTTTTATCCTACTCAAAACCTTGAAACAAGACCTTAAGTAAAGAAGTAGACTTAGTCATAGTAGAGATCCAAAGGTTTTTCCTTCTTTTTCTTCTTGTCTTCTTCTTTCATTTCATGAGTCACATGGGCTTATTCATGTTTTCTTTTGTTGTTGTTGTCCTTCTTTAGTTTGGGACAATTCCTCCTGTAGTGTCCATATTCTTGGCATCCATAGCATTGGATTTTGGACACATCCTTGTTGTTTGTTCTTTGTGGACCAAATTTGCCAAATTTTCCAATTCTTTTGGCCATGGTAGCAAATGCTTACTCCTTTAATCCCACATATTCCTTTTCTTTAAGTCTTGTTTCCTCTATTTTTCATAGAGACCACATTTCACTTAGTGGGGTGACTTCCTTGTTCACATATATGCTTGATGTGAAGTTTCCTCAATCTTCAGGTAGAGCATTGAGTAATACGGTTGTCATTTCTCTGTGAGACATGACTTCCCCTAGCTCTTGAAGTTGATCCCTAATATCAAAGATATTCATGAAATAGGGATCTATTCATTCCTTTGATATATTCATCTTGTACAACTCATTTCATAGAGATATCACTTCTCCAACTGTGCTTATTGAAAATAGCTCTACTAGTGTGTTATAGATTTCTTTGGATGTCTCCAACTTGGAGACATAAGGAATGAGAGTTTCTTTTATGGATTCTATTAGAATCATTTGAGTTGTTGTCTCATCCTTATTACACGTGGCTAAGGCTTGAGTTGTTCCTTAGTAGGAATAGTAACATTCCCTTTGATGTGTTCTAGGAGTTCATTCTCCTTGAGAAGTAAATCAGTCCTCTTCTTCCATGCAAGAAAGTTATTGGTACCTACCAATTTATTACTTTCCTTGCAAAAAGATGTTGATGTATATTAAGAAGGGGACATATACTTACTTGATATATTTTTATATGTAGTAGACTTGATTTTTCCTTGAAGACTTGATGGCTTTCCTTCCTTAGATATTGATGTTCTTCAAGTTGCTTTCTCCAAGTGGACTTGACTTGATGATGAGAGTTGCTTGATGAATTGTAGCTTTATGTAGGTCCTTCTTTTATTTTCTCTTCTTGTAGGTGCCTTTATGTAAGGCTCTTCTTTCTTTGTAGTCTTCCTTGATGAAATGTAGATGGTAGACCTTCTTGAAGTGATTGAGACTTCTTGGCTAAATGCTTCAATTTTTGTAGATTTCCTTCCTCGATGAGTGTTCTTGATTTTCCCTTTCCTTGAAGTGTAACCTTACCTCTGATACCATGTTGAAGAATCTAGGGAAATTAGGTGTAGTGTGATTCTTCTTCAATGGATAAAAATTTGTGGAGTATTTTTACTTTTCTTGTTAGCTTAATCTTCTTCTTATTATTAATGCATGTGCATGTACTTCGTCAAACAGCTATCAAAAACCTAAGAACAAGAACACAAGATGTTGGCTCTATGCCAGGGCCAAAACCTCTCTTATCTTGAGAGGAAAACCCTTCAGTAAATTTCTCTTATTGATTAATGCCAATCCCTATACCCTTGACTATAACGACCTCCAATCACAAGTCAAGTCCTTTCTCCTTTCTGCACTTTGTTCCCTGGCACTTCCTTCTTCTTGTTAGAATATTATATACTACGGAGTAATGGAACACATAAAATATTGCAGAAATATAAACACAGAAAACACACAAAACAAGATAGACACATATAGACGTGGTTCACCCAGTTTGGGCTACGTCCACCCCAAACAGCCAGTCCTTCCTTTCTATTATGCAGCAAAATGAAGAGACACAACCTACAGCAAATCCGTTGTAATAATCTCTATTTTCTATCACAGTCTCACCTCTCTGTTTCTCTCTCACAGAATACACATATATATATCTCAGCCTTCAATATAATACCCTCATACAAAGAGAGGGGTTGCCTTCTAGGGAAAAAAACCCTAAACTAAACATAAGTTCTATCGTCAGATCATCTGCCTAATGAACAACCCAGATTGACTAGAAATTACTATACTTTTACAAGGCAATTTTACATTTGTTTTTAGCTTCAGGGGCGCTGCCCCCAAGCCCCCACCGGGGGACCGCTGGCCCCCAGACCCCCCAGCTGGGGGGGATCGGCCCCCCCGGACCCCCGCGGGGGGGACAAGTCCCCCTCGCACCCCCCTGCATGGAGGGGTGTACAAACTTCCTGGGGTATACATCTAGCTGAAACAAAGACCTCTGAACAATCATGCTCCACACACAACACTTCTGGCTCTTTGTTACCTGGCACTTTGTCCTCATCCTTCCGACACTTCATTCTTCTTTCAACTGTTGGTAAACCTTGTTGCGCTTTCTCTAGAAGAAATACTTATTCTTGGTCTATGATGAGTCTCCTTATTCGTGATGATCTCTTCCTTCCTCTTGACCAAATGAGCTTATTCCTTAAGATGTAAGTACATACTTAGTGTGACTGTCTTGTAGCCCTAATTCCTCGCACATGTGGTGGTTTACTTTATGTTGTAGGATATTTTCTCTTTCGCTTGAGTTCCCTCCTTCTTCACTTGATTGGGAGGCCTTATAGGAATAGTTTACTAGCCCCAAATAGTGAGATATATCAGTTGTGAGTTGTTGTTTTCATAACTATGGAGACAACCCTCCTTTTCTCACACATGTGGCTATAGCTTTCCCCAGAAATAGTCTTCTTAAGCTCGGTGGTATACCCTTCTTCTTCTCTACACTTGGAGATCCTTTCTTGTTCTTCTTTTACCCTTTACTTGCCTCCTTTTGTTCGCTAATTTCAAAGATATGAGTGAATTCCATTTAGAGGAGTGGACAACCTCTATTTATAGAGGAATGTCCCTCCTTTAGGCTAACTTAAGGCCAACTAAAATACAATAGGCCAAATTGACATATTTAATCATCATTTTTTTGCTTGAAGGATCTCATTGCAAGGAGGAGACTTTGACTTTGCTTGGAGGTATTTCATTTGACTCTAATACAATTATATACATGGTGTAACAAGCCCTTAAGGTCTTCAACAATTTCTTTTCGCTCCTTGACTCGCCTATAACACTTAACATGTGTTAGACCTATTTAAATGAGCAAGAAACTCATTGACATATATTATAAAAATAATATTTATTTTCTTGAATAAGTACAAATATCAAAAGTGAATTTATGAAGGCTGAACCTAGTTACATTTCCTTCAACATTGTGTTCCATGTTCTTTAACTTTTTTTATCTATTAGTTTATACTATCATTAAGTTTTTTCTAAACCATAAGAACTCCTTCCCAAAGAAACAATATCATCATCATAAAGGAGGATGATACTAACTATACTAGTGGAACTTGGTAAATAAAACCTACTTATCAGTCTATATGTTGAAAAGGGTGTAGGAGAAGGGACACCTTGGCATGACTATGATATTGCAGTTAGTTTATTTCAATTAACCCTCATTGGTCCTATGCTTGGAAATAACATTATCTTACAACATTGTTGTAGTAGTCCTAAACTTGAAAGGAACCTTTATCTCTACCAACCAAATCCAAAGTTATTTCCTAGGAATGGTGTTGTTGATGATGTTGGACTTGCCAACATTTAGGGGATCTCCCCCATATGAAGTCCCAACATGACCTCACACCGTTTGGAGTAGGAGTCCCAACAATGGGTCATAATGTTATGCATTGACTGTGAAAAATGCATAGAGGTAACTATGATAACTTTGGGTGAGGGAAAGTGTGTGACACTATAGAAAGTCAAGTGCGATGCATGAAGGTTCCAACACATGAAGGGAAAAGGAAGTGTGCCCCATGAAATCCTGTAATAGTATGCAACTTGAAAGGAACACATGAGCAAAATGACATCACAAGTTAAGATGTGGAATAGTCCAGAAGTTAAAGTGACGAATTAATACAACAACAATAATTCAACAAGATTCATGCAAATGAAAACGAAATAGTTCATAAGAATATGTGTACGTTAAATGACATACATTGCTAATACAACAAGAATACTCCTACTATATTACCAACATATGCATGAAAATTTTGTGGCTTTCATTTTATTAATATAAGTGAAAGTTCCATTCATACATACACCATTGATGACCACTAACCCCAATAGTGGAACATTAAAGTCAAGAACTCCTGCTCCTACAAAGAACTATACTCACTCTATGCTACGAAGAAGCCAAGGCTCTTAAGAATACTCCCAAGATTTTCCTAACCCTATGCCTAGCCATAATATTGGCTCGCAAAATCCTGTTACATGAGTTATGAGGTTCTAATTATAATAATAAGGGGTGACTCTTTTTGTCTTTGAGGTTTCTGCGAGTTTCATCATTATGTAGATCTTCCGGATACATTGCATTAGGTTTCTTTATGATCGACGTTTCAAACCAGCAACGGTGGTTCATCTTCAGGATGTGAAATATTGACACCTCAACTACTCCAAGTACTCTTCAACCTCCTACTGAACTTGGTTCTTGTGTTTAGCTTTGGTGAGTGAACCGATTGATGGGATCTGGTGTGTTCTCAATGATACATCCAAACTATCATACAATCATACATATGAGGCCTAAATGTTGCTAATTAATGAGGCAAGATTCTTGTTGTTCTGAATCAACATTTCAACCTTCACTTTCTCCAACTATGTCTGTGGCTTCATTTTCTTCACTAAATCAAGTGAGGCCCCTTTGTACCGCATTGTCCACTCTTGTACATAGGTAATGGTAGCTTGTATGTTTTTGAGAGTTTTAACAAACTCTTTGCTCTGTTGTTGTAAGCCAGGAAAATGGAAAACTGCTCTATGTATGGTGACAAATATCTAATAGAGCTGCCACATGGTTTCTAAAAGTGTTGATACTTTAGCAAGCATTAATGCTCTCATCTCCTCCAAGTAAACCTGTGTGGAAACTGCATTCTACGTTGTTGCATGGATTTGTTCTACGTATTTCCTGGTAGCCTACAAGTTCTGTGCCAATTACTCATTCTCGACCGCCAAATATTGTACATTTGATCTAGTTCCTTCTACATAGGCCAAGTTGGCTTCGACAATGGCATTTGGATGCTTCTCGGTGTCTGACACTATCACCCTTTCTCTAATGAATGTAGGTGATGCACAATCATCCAAAAAGTGCTTTCTCCATGCTTGTACAATCCACTTTTGAAACTCATCAAATGATAGATTGTACACATCCATTATTGGGTCATCATCAAGGAGAAAAACATCTCCTTTCTTGCTCGGGGATGGCTCTGTTGCTAGAGGTGGTGGAGACTGAGGGATGACCTATGGTGCCCTCGATATTAGGTCAACGTCTTCATGCTACAACTCCTGTTCCATCTCCATGTTTATCGCTTGGATCAACTGCTCAATCTCTTGAGAAATCTCTCGATCCTGCATCAACTCAACCTCCTCCTCAACTGTCAGTTGTTCAAGTTCCTATTCTTCAACCTGTATCAAAGTGGTATCCTCTACCATCGTGCCTTTCCTTTTTTCTTCTTCTTTCTTATAATTCTATTCTCATTCCTTCCTCCTAAACTCATGTTCTTCCTTCAACTTCTTCTTTGTCTCCTGTAGCTTTAGTTATTCTTCGTACAACCTTTTCTTTTCTCTCTTTCTCAACTCTACTCTCTGTATCCTTTGATTCCTCTTTTCTTTTGCTGCCGAAGATGCTTTCACGACAAGAGGATCTTCTTCCATTTCGAAGCTTTGTTATCCATTTGGATTGTTAGCGATCTTCCTGTTTCCCTTGTCCTACACGGGATTGCTGCCTTTTATTGCTGCTACTTCCAGACTTATTATTGTTTGTGGAGCATCCTCTGAAATCCCTACTAAACTAACCAGCACACAGAGTCTAGAGGCATTGTAGAAATAACTCCAAGGATCCTCCTCTGTCCAATGAAATGCACCTCTGATCCACAGAAAGTAAACTCTCATACAATGGTCCTTAAAAATACTACAAGGATGATGCAGATTAATGTCCTTAGTGCCAAATTCAAATTTCACTATCTCCTTAGCCATGAAATTTGTAACTTTCAAGTTTTTTTATCTCGTATAATCCAATATGCAAAGGAAGAGTGGGCCATGGTGCTTTCTTATTCTTGTGCAGCACTACTGACAACCTTGCAATGATATGGTATGATACTTCTGGCATGATCATTTTGTCAGTGGCATACCCTGGTAAGACATGCAGAGGCTTCTCTGTACCAAACACTCTAATGAATGTTCCACCTAGTGAGGCATACCAATCTAAGATGGTTACTATCACCTCCATTTCTTCTCGTGACATGCAAGGTGGATATTATTCAAAGATAAGCTTGCACAATGGGATGATGAAGTGGTCAGTTAGTCATGCCATTACTCTTCGATAACTACATTATAAAAGCGACTTGCAATAGATGTGCATGATAGGCTCTCATGGTGTCCATGTCTAGTTCATGCCAAGGAACTCTTGTTGCACACATATTGCATCCAGTAAGTATGCCAACAAATAGAACCTTGATCACTCACCCTTGGGCGGATTTTGAGCCTATGCTACATGGGCCTTTAATTTTTGATCTAATAGATCTGACCAGTTGGTATGCCTCCTATGATTCACCACCTGGTCCAATAAGACTCCTCGCCATTCACAAAATGTTTCAGTGATTTCTTGACCATGGATTTTGTAAGCAAAGATAACCAAGATTTGGTAAGCCTTCCTGAGGGACTTTGTCTTGTACACATGGGTGGGTGTGTGTAACATTCCTGGTGAAAAGTTCATGTAATAAAATTTAATAAAGGAAAAATAAGACCACGGGTAAGAGACACTTATTACAAGATGAATGGGAAAAGATATCCCAGTGGGAATCAATGGATGTGTGTTTTGGCTAAGGAAAATTGGGAAAGGCTAAGGCAAAGGAAAAGGCATTTTTGGCACATTTATGAATGAAAATAAAGGAAACTAGGAGAAAAGGAAGGTAAAAGGTCACATGTTTAATGTGAGGAGGAAATTGAAGGAAAATAATGGAAAATGAAGAAAATAGAGGTATCATTAATAAAAGGCTTATGAGGATCGGTTGGCAAGATTAATCAGTTTTAATCTCTTGGCTCAATTTTAGGAAGTTTAAAGCTCTTGGTCAATTCAAGTTTGGAACTCTCTCATTATTTTCTCTTTCTCTCTCTCACTCTTGGTCACATAGAGTTTTCTTGGAGCACTCTAGCTTTGGATCAAGGAAGGAAAATCAAGCAAATAGAAAGAAAGGAAAGAAAGGATCAAGGAAGAAGAGAAGGATCAAGAAGCTTCAATAGGAATACTTGCAGGTAACCTTTTTAATCCGTGATTTCCTAGCTGGTTTGGACGTGTATGGATTTTCATGTTGGTGTATAGTTCTCTTGCTATTAGTGGCATGGCTTTGCCGAGTTATGACAATGGTTTTTAGCCTAGCCTTGCCCCTTTCCAGATGCCTTGGTGGTGGGATGTTTATTTTGGTTTTGATCTTTGGTTTGCTGGATGGATTTTGTAATTCGGGGTAGAGGTGGTCTCAAGGCTCATTACCAAAGGCCTTGGAGTCCCTTGACCAATTTTGGTGGGATATATGTTAAAGCCTAAGGGATAAGTCTCGGTTTAGGGTTTAGTGATCCGAGTTTGGATTGTGGTAAATCCTGAGAAACTGCTCTCAGTTTAGGGCCTAGTGATCTAGGATTGGATTGCGGTAAATCCTAAGAGACAAGGAGATGAAAACAAGGATAGTGATGGATTTCAGATGGAATTCCAAGTTAGGTTCGATTGTGATCAGAGCACTAGTTTTTGTGTGATCACGGTTTTGTGAGGGTGGAGGTGGTTTAACCTTTGGATTCCCTTGGTTTTTCATGGATTGATTTTTCTATGAGATCCCATATTCATGCTTGGAATATGGCATGGGGGTGACTGGCTGAAAGAGAGATTTGGTTCAGCCATGTCTATGGTCGGGTGGTACATGGAACTCTCGAATCTGGTCAGATTTTCCTATGATTAATAAAAGATAAGTTATCTTACTTTTTTGCTTATTTATATGTAGATTTAATGGTTTTCATATCTTTGATATTTATATACTTTAATGTTGGTTATAAGCATGGTTAAATGACTGGTTCATGTCATGGCTATTTCATATAATTACTTGTAGTTGTTGAATGGACGGATGCATGACCTACTTGATGATATAATAGTCCAATGGAGAAGCAGGTGATCCTTCTGGTTATGTTTCATAAGTTATTTTAGTCATTTATGCTCCGTATTGTATCCTAGACCTGTAGGTTGCATTGATTCCAAGTGTTTAATAGAATGTCCGTCCTGGTTGGGGATGCTCAGGCCTATTCCTAAGGTTGAATTTTGGTTTATAAACTCTTTGGTGGATTCCGAAGGTTGTAGCAAGTTCTTAGGAGAGGCCAGGATTCTAGTTTAGAAAAGTGGCTCAAATCTCAAGGTTGCTGACATAGGTCTGTTGAGAAAAGTCCACAGTTGCTGATAGAGAGGCCTATGAGAGAACTTTTAGTTTTTGGTCATTTCCTTACCTATAGCATGAAAGCGACTTGGGGTTAAGGCTTAAAACATCAGTGGAATCTAGGGACATGATGTTTGAGTGGCTAACATGTCTCCTCGGGGTGTAATTGTTGATGTGGATGGGTTTGTTTCATTAGTTCCATTGATCCCATTTCCTTAAGGTCACCAAGGAGATTAAATCCCTTATAGTAACCTCTCTCATCACATGTTTGCCTAGCTAGTTTGCTTCTTAGGTGGACATGGGAGGAGGGGGTGTTACAAATTGGTATTAGAGTGTGTTGCGCTCTTTTTGGGTCATATATGATACCACAGATTTGTATCAGAGTAGGTTGTGATCTTTTTGGGTCATATCTAATACTATAGAGTGGTATCAGAGCATGGTTACACTCTCCTTGGGTGAATGTGTTGGTCATGCATGTATGTCAGTTGTGTGTATGTCTCTTAAACTTGCATTCCATGTGCTTGTTGCATTACATAATGTTTGGTCATGATGGTAGTAAGGTTATCATGAGGAACTTGATGTTGATTTTATGGAATGCATTGTTGGGAATATATGACTGGTTACATGATTATATGCAGCTTGATTACCTCCTTGTATGTTAGGTTGCATTCTTGTATGTTTGATTACATGTATCAGTCTTGTAGGTTGGTTACAAGAATTGATCGCTTATGCTCGAATTCATGCATTGATGTGTATGTGTAGTTGATTAGCCATTTCTCATGCATGTTGATGGTTGCATATGGAAATGTTTACAATGGAGTAATGGTTTTTTTCATGCATGAGGTCATGGTTTGTGTAGTTGACATGGTCATGCATTGATGAATGGACTCTAACTAGAATGATGTTTATATGGTTGGTACTCATGTGTTATACAAAGTTGTCATGCATGTATGGACTTGGTTATTGTTATGCATGAATAATAGGTCAAACATGCCTTTTGAAGTCATGGTATGCAATTTTGGTCCTCAGAATGATATTGGTACATTCTGATGCTAATGTGTTAGTTGAGATAGAGCAGGAGATTTCGATCATTGAAGTGAAGTTACAGCATTGGACCTTGACGCAAGAACATGTCGTCATACAGGTATTATATGTTTGGCATGCAGGTATGTAAGTTAAGGATTGTTATATGAACTAGGTTTATATACAATAGGAATATGTACATATCTTTTGATGTTATGCTTTCATACATGATAGATTCTAGTTGATTGGTGTAGTTATATGCACATGTGTTAGATAGTCAAGAATGATAGTAATATGTAGTTGTATGCATTGCTATTGTTGTTTTACATTAGATAACCTAATGATTAGGCTATATGTTGTTGATTAGGATGATATATAGCTTATTTTTGTTATATGCTATTAACTTGATGATTAGGGTTATCTCATTGAGATATTGATGTTGTAATTTGGATTGGCCATATGTGTGATGGTTATGTTCATTACATTGAAGATATTGACATTATATGTATTGTGTTAACCTGGCTTGGCCTATTCCAATGGTTATGGTTGTGATATTCACATATGAGCCGACATATTTGTGATATGGTATTTCACTAATATAGATTGAATTTGCAGGTGTGAATGATAATGGTGTATGAGTTATGATGTAAACATGTTAGCTAGTGACTATTTTGGATATCATGATCTTAATTATGTTTGGGTTAATATATTGTGAAGATATATCAAGCTAATATGGATTGATTGTGAAGACAAGATTGCCTCCTCTGAGATACAATAAGGTATGAGTTTGCTTATGTCATATATTTGGTGCTTGATTGGTTGATTATGTCGTCTAGTTGATTTATCTGACATGCTGCGTTCATAGCTTTCTTGAATGTTTGATTAATTGCATGATATGAGTATGAGGCTATAAGGATGCATGAAGAAATGATATTTTTTTAAGATGATTGTACTAATACATATGTGTTGAGACAGTTGATATGTACCTGCATTTAAGTAGGTGATAGTTGTAGCATTATGTCTAATGATTATGAGTTGACTATGGATTATGATATGATTGTTTAAGTTGATTTCAAATGGATAGATATGATTTTGTTGATATTTGGAACATGTGGTTGACATGTGTGAGCAGTTGCAAGAAACATGCTTGGTATTAGTGTGACAAGGTAATAGTTGATGTGTTTATATAACTAACATTTGGGTGATGTGACAGTACATAGTAAGCCTCAATTGCAGCAAAATAAAAAGGTAAAAGGAAGAAATTGGACAAGAATTCCTTTGGCTATGTTTGGAAATTTTAATTCCAAATGAATGAGCGCTTTTCATACCGGAAGTCTTCTTAACCTTTATTTTGTTTGACATTATGTGGATATGTGTTAGATTCATGAACATGTACTTGACAAGTATATTAGCTAGTCTCTAGTTAGAAGTGGATATTCCAAGGGGATTGGAGTCCCTTGAGAGATAATGTGGATGTGCTTAGTTACAGAAAGCATACTTGGCACAACAAGGTTAGGTAACTGGTGTATTGTTATGTTTAGTGATGCACTGAAATTATGTGTTTATGGAAGTATGATGTAGGGAGATGCATGGAAAGAGACGCTTCCATGAATCTTGAAGAAGGCTTAGGTTGAGCTTTCCTTGTTAACCATGGGGATTGAGTTATGGTGTCTGTTGTTAGTCTTTTGCTTTTGGTATTTTGTGATTGTTGCGATTCATTTGCAATTTTGCTTATGTATGGTGCATAGCTATGCCACTTTATTGTAGTGTCATGTTGTTATTGGTTTTCATGGTTTTCTTCTTCGTTGTTTCATGTTATTGCCTTTCATGTTTTGAGCCTTGGGAATTGGTTGGGAAAGAGGAAAAGTTGATGGAGCTCAGGGAGAGCTATCTGGTACTCAATAGCTAATGTAATACATGCATGAAGCTCGATGCATGAGTAAGCATAGTGGAATGTAAGACTATGAAATTCAATTGGACTGGTTGGGTCCATAGTGGTAAATGGACCATGGCAGTGTAGTCATGAGAAAGATAACAGGAAAATGTAGAGTAAATGGATCTGAGGCATCGAATGTATCGACTATGTTGGGCATGATTTTTCTCAATGTTTTGTATCTTGTGCACGAATAAAGGAAGTTATCTTAACCTAGACCTTATGTTATCTAGTGATTTTGTTATGATCATGATTATGCTAATGTTTATATATGTATACATGTATGTATGTATGTCATTTTCTGACATAATGATGATTATTTTATGCTAATGATTATATATGTATGTATCTATGTATCTATGTCACTATCTAATAGGATCATCGGGAATCATTCATGTGGAGGAATGATTGCTTACACAGGTGAATGACATGAAGAGGTTCCTGGTTTATGAGGAATCAAGTGGGAAGAGTAGTCCTGAAAAATATACGAGGTCAGTATCATGTGGTTATGAGTTGATACTATGTGATTATATTATCTCTATTCTTGCACATGTAACTCGAGGTATAAATCAATGAAATGAAATAAGTGTGGTTTGTGACATGCTGGGACAATCATGAATAAGACATTGAAAGCAAGGTTTCTTGGTAAGGACAGTGTGGTTTTGGATGTGTGGTACTCTTTTTGTGCATATTTTGTATATGTTGTACATTTTGCATCTATTATGTGTGCATGTGAGGTGTTGTGTATATATAGTGTATGTACATGTTGTTTATGCAATGTTATTTACATGATCGTACATATAGTGTTGTGTGAATATTGCATATGGTGTTGTGCGCATGATTGGATATGTAATGTTGTGTACATATGATGCTATGTACATGTTGGATATGAAGTGCTATGTATAGGTGGTGTTGCGTGCATGTTGTACATGTGTCACTATGTACATATGGTGGTTTGTGCATGATTGTACAAGTGTTGTTGTGTGAATGTGGTGTTGTGTACATGTTTTACAAGTGGCACTGTGTGCAGGTGGCATTGTGTACATGTCGTACATGTGGCACTATGTACATGTGGTTTCACGTGCCTGTCGTGCACGTGATATTGTGTACATGTTGAATAGCAGTGTAGTGTACATGATTCATTTTGTACACATTATGTAGGTGGTGTCATGTACATGTGATGTTGTGTACCTATTGTGCAGGTGGTGCTTTGTACATGTGGTATTGGTGTACATGTGGGATTGAGTACATGTCGTACATGTTGTGTTATGGGCATGTGGTACTATGTATGTGCATTGTGTAATCATGGTATCGTGACATATGCATTCACTGTGTTGCACTCTATATACATATTTGTGTTGTATTGTACACCAAGTGTAGGTGTATGTGTTGTATGTCAGGTGTAGATGCATGTATTGCATGGCGTTGTATTCATTGTGTGATTGTATGTGTGTGACACACACTCTGTGTATGTGCACATGGTTGAGTAGAAGGGACTGGGTGTTTTTCTGGAGTGGCAACCAATCCAGAGTGTGTATGGAATAAAGACAAAGGTAAAAGCTAAGGATTAATGAAAGGATAAGTATAAACATTTTATTTCAGTTTTATTATGCATGTGATCTATGACTATGGTATATGATGATTATATGTGATCTATGATTCTGGTTTATGATGGTTACATGTGAATTATGATGTTGATCTATGATGGTTGTGTTTTGATCTAATCGAATGTGATATGTTTATACATTATGTTTTGATCAAACATTTAGTTTGACTTGTTATGACAGGAAGCGAATAGGATTGCAAGTGTACCTTATTGACGGACTACCAATGAGGTATGATTTGAGGATATTTCAATTTATTTGAATCTAATGGAAGCTATGTGCTTGGTGTTGGCATTATGATACATATGTTGTACTTGATGGCAACCCACTCATCTCAGATGATAAATTATAGTGCAGCAAAGTTCACGCACTTATATGCAGAGAAAAGTTTATTTCATGTAGAGAAAAGTTCACGCACTTTTATGCAGAGAAAAGTTTATTTCATGTAGAGAAAAGTTCACGCACTTTTATGCAGAGAAAAGTTTATTTCATGTAGAGAAAAGTTCACACACTTTTATGCAGAGAAAAGTTTATTTCATGTAGAGAAAAGTTCACGCACTTTTATGCAGAGAAAAGTTCACGCACTTTTATGCAGAGAAAAGTTTATTTCATGTAGAAAAAAGTTCACGCACTTTTATGCAGAGAAAAGTTTATTTCATGTAGAGAAAAAGTTCACGCACTTTCATGCAGAGAAAAGTTCCTTTCATGAAGAAGAAAATTTCACGCACTTTCATGGTTGGCTCATGGTATTAGTCCGACAGTTTTTTTGATACTATGGTTTTGGACCGTGGTATTGTGGAAGGCCTAAGACTTTAAAAGAGGAAGGAGATCATTTGGCAAAGAATCATCGAATGAATTGAATATCTAATAAGTGCTAGATCTGAAATATTTGTGATTGGGTTATGGTGCAGATCTGGATCTGAATGAAGGAGGAACCTTAGCGCATAAAGAAGGATAAGTTATTTTGATGGGTCATAATATTTATGCTTGAATAATAGTATCTTTGCATGATTTTGATCTGTTATATGAGGCACATGCTTGATCTATAAATCTGACAATCTGGGTTAATTAGTGTCTGAATATTTGAAAGAAGGAATTATCCTTTATAGATCTGCACGCAGGTTTCAGGTTGTTGAAGTAGCGTGTATCTTTAAATTATGATCTAGCTGCCTCTGTCTATTGCTGCAGTATTCTGGGTTCATAATTTGGTGTGTGGTTACTGTTACTGTGTTCTGGGTACAGCTGTCAGAGAAGTTTTTACTTGATTCAGTGCTAATAGGGAAAAGGAGATTGTTTGATGCAGATATACTTGATGATTGATTGATGTTCATGGATCTAGTCTGAAAATTTATGAAACATGGTCCCTGGAAGAAAGAGAAGGTTGTAGCCTTCAGTAGGTCAGCACCTACGTACTAGTATCTTGGCTAGTACAAGAGCTAAGGTGGTTGTAGCTCCCTTCCAGGAGAAGCTGGAGAACGAGAGAGGGTTGTAGCTCTCTGCAGGTTGTAGCCTGCGTACTGGTAAAGGACTGCACCAGTACAAAATCATTGTAAAAGGAGTTTCTAATTGAAAGAAGATAGAGACATATTGCAGCAGGTGGTTTTCACCCACATTGGGTTTCCACCTTATATCTGGTGTTCTTTTGTGTGACTATTTGCTTTTCTTGTTCCTGCTCATTATTTTATGATACTGACATACAAAGTAATGATCAATATTTGAAGAATTATTCAAAGTATAAATAAGGAAGATAGATTTATAAGGATTTGATAATACTGATTCACCCCCCCCCCTCTCAGTATTATTTCCAACAATTGGTATCAGAGCAGGTCCTTCTGAAGAAGCATGATCTCTTGAAGGAAGATCTAACATCATGAGCAACTACGAGAGGGAAGCATCAATCAGGCCACCGATTTTTGATGGAACAAATTTCGTATATTGGAAGGTAAGAGTTACTGCCTATCTTCAATCTTTGGGTACAGAAGTATGGGACATTATAGAAACAGGGTATACTTTTCCATCAGCTACTCCTACAGATTCAACTGAGAAGAAGAAATATGAAACAAATGCAAAGGTGGTTAATACTCTTCTAGGATGTCTATCTCAATCTGAATTCGTGAAGGTTATGCAATATAAATCCGCAAAAGAAATATGGGACAAGATCGTTTTGAGCTACGAAGGAGATGAACAGGTAAAACGTGCAAAACTTCAAACCCTCAGGATTTAGTATGAGAATCTCAGAATGTATAATGATGAAAGTGTGGCTAACTATTTCCTTCGGGTAGATGAGATTGTTAATTGTATGAAAAACTTGGGTGAAGAAATAAAAGAGGCTGTTGTGGTTGAAAAAGTCCTAAGATCATTGTCCCCCAAGTTTGAATCTAAAGTGTCTGCAATAGAAGAAAAGGAAAATCTACGAACTCTTACTATGTCTCTGGATCTGAAACTCTGGATGAGATCATCAATGTACAACGTTCTCCGCTAAACAAGACAGGTCTGGGGTATAATGGAGAAACATCTCAAGCATCCACCTCAAAGAGTTATCTTGATGCAGCAAGAAGGAATGAGCTAAAGCACAATGGAGATAACCAGGTAAAGCAGGGACGAATTACATCAAGAACGAACAAAGACTATCAGGTAAACCAGGGGAAATCTGTCTTAAGGATGAACAAAAGCTACAACCAGCCACAGGTAAAATATTCTCAATTTTCTTCAAGAATTGATGACAATAGAAATTACAATCATTTGGCCGGTAGATTTGATAATCGCAGAAGTTTCTTCAATGGGCAATGTTTCTCTTGCCATAACTTTGGTCACAAAGCAGCTCAATGTGTTTCATATAAAACAATCATGACTAGAGAAGCTCAAAAACAAAGAAGTATGATCGGGATTACAAAAAGGACCTATAACAACTTTTCGGCTCTTGAAAATTAAGTTGAATGTTCTATTTGCAATAACTTTGGTCATGAAGATTCTGAATTCAGGAGCAGGTTTCAGCAGACAAAGGAACAAGCCTCAAGCACCAGAACCTGGAGAATAAAGGAACCACAAACAGAAAGATGTGGGATAGCATTTTATGCAGAAGGACAAGAAAATCTATGGTACATTGAAAGTGGATGTTCGAAACATATTCCAGGTGATAAAGAAAAACTTGAATCATATTCTGCTTTAGAAAAGGGAAAGAAAGTCTCTTTTGGAAATGATACTCCTACAGCGATAAAAGGAAAAAGCACTGCTCAGTTAAAAGAAAAGGTCAAAGCTGGAAATGTTTTGTATGTTGATGGATTGAAGCATAATCTTCTAAGTGTCATCCAGATGTGTGATCCAGGAACCGAGGTGATATTTAGATCAAACGGATGTCGTGTTTGTGATATTGATATAGGTGAAACAGTGATCAAAGGTAGAAGAACTCCAAATAATCTATACATATTTGAAGAAGGACAACAACAATGCTATTTAAGCAAGGATGATGAACACTGGTTATGGCACCGGAGGTTGGGGCATCTAAGTTTTTCACAAATAAGGAAAGCATGCAAATATCAGGCAGTTCGTGGTCTTCCAGATATCAAAATTCCAGACAACACCATATGCAAATCATGTCAGTTTGGAAAGCAAACTAGAACTAACTTTCTAGAGAAGGAAGGATCAACTAGCATGCCTCTTGAGCTAGTCCATACAGATGTATGTGGTCCATTTAGGAAAAGGACACCTCGAGGAGAAAAATACTTGATATTATTCATTGATGATTTCTCCAGGTTTGTTTGGTTAGGACTTATGAAGCACAAAGATGAAGCATTCGAGAAATTCAAATCCTTCAAAGCCTTCGTTGAAAATGAATCAGGTTACAAAATTAAGTGCCTCAGGTCTGACAGAGGTGGGGAGTTTACCTCAAATGAATTTTTCGATTTCTGTGAAGAACATGGGATAAGAAGAGAATTCCCTATAGCTAGAACTCCTCAGCAAAATGGAGTGGTGGAAAGGATGAACAGAACAGTCCAACAAATGGCTCGTGCTATGCTGGATGAGTCTGGAACTCCCGCAACTTTCTGGGGTGAAGCCGCATATGCTGCGGTTGTTATTCTCAACAAAACAAATGTCCGAGTGAACAACACTCAAACTCCTCATGAGCTTTGGTATGGTGAGACTCCTTTGGTAAAGCACTTAAAAATCTTTGGGAGCAAATGCTATATTAAGAATACTGATGAGCAACTTGGAAAACTTGAACCTAGAGCAGATGAAGGCATTCTTCTTGGTTATTCTCCACACAGCAAAGCATATAAGTGCTACAATAAAAGACTTGGAAGAATTTTTGACAGCATTGATGTAGTGGTTGATGAAAAGGGATACATTCCTAGGCAAGTAAATCATGAAAATATCGAAGAAGATGAAGACTACCCTCAAAGACAGAATGATGAAGAAGAAGAACCTCAAGAAGCACCAGAGGAACAGATAAGGATAGAAGAGAAGACTCCATCCCGGTACATTCAGAAGAATCATCCAGAATCTCAGATTTTGGGGCATAAAGAAGTAGGTGTACAAACAAGAAGAACAATTGCAGAAGCTTCAAGCTATTTGGCATTACTTTCCTCCACTAAACCACAAAATGTAAAAGAGGCATGCAAAGATGAATGTTGGGTCAAAGCAATGGATGAAGAACTTGAGCAGATCGAAAAGAACAACACTGGGAGTTGGTTCCTAGACCAAAGGATAAGAATGTTATAGGGACAAAATGGGTTTTCAAAAATAAGTTGAATGAAAATGGGAAAGTAATTACAAACAAGGCAAGACTTGTTTGTAAAGGGTATGCGCAGCAAGAAGGAATAGATTTTGAGGAAACTTTTGCTCCTGTTGCAGGACTTGAGGCCATCCGAATGTTCCTTGCTCTCTCAAGCTTTCAAAAGTTCAAAGTATTTCAAATGGACGTGAAATCAGCCTTTCTGAATGGAGACTTAGAAGAAGAAGTATACATTGAGCAGCCAGATGGTTTCATTCTTGGAAATGATCCAAATCTTGTATGCAGACTGAGAAAGGCTCTCTATGGTCTTAAACAAGCTCCAAGGGATTGGTACTATCGTTTGGACAAATATCTTCATCAACAAGGTTTTTCAAAACGATCAACAGATAGAAATCTTTATATAAAAATTGAAAATGACAAATTGCTAATACTTGTTGTGTATGTAGATGACATTATCTTTGGCAGCAATGAAGAATCTATGAGTCAAAGCTTTTCCTTGGTGATGCAGAAAGAATTTGAAATGTCCTTGCTTGGAGAATTGACATATTTCTTGGCTTGCAAATCCAACAAAAGGAAGGAGGGATCTTCTTGTCTCAAACCAAGTATCTCAAGCAGATTTTGAAGAAATATGGCATGGAAGATGCAAAACCAGTATGTACACCCATGGTCACAGGATATAGCCTCAATGCAAATGATGAATCAACAGCAGTACATCAACCAACCTATAGATCTATTATTGGAAGTCTACTTTATTTGACAGGTACCCGACCAGACATCATGCATGCAGTGGGAATAGTTGGAAGATTTCAGGCAAATCCAAAGGAAACTCATCTTCAGGCAGTAAAGAGAATCTTCAAATATCTTCAAGGGACTAAAAATTATGGCTTATGGTATCCTAGAGATACAGATCTCACACTTCATGCTTATACTGATGCAGATTGGGCCGGAAGCGTGGATGACAGGAAGAGCACAAGTGGTGGTGCATTCTTTATGGTTCCAGATTAGTATCTTGGTTCAGCAAGAAACAGAGTTTGATTGCCTTGTCTACAGCTGAAGCAGAATATGTTGCTGCTGCATCTTGGTACACTCAACTCCTTTGGATGATGCGGACCTTGCAGGATTTTCAAATCACTTGTACACCACCCATCTCCATCTTATGTGATAATACAAGTGCAATCAGCATTTCAAAGAACCCAGTCATGCATTCAAAAACCAAGCACATACCAATCAAGTATCACTCTCTCCGGGAACAAGTGCTTGAACAAAAGGTCAAGTTGGAGTATTTTCCTTCTAAGGAACAGGTTGCTGATATACTCACCAAACCATTGCCTAGGGAGACCTTTGAATACCTCAGGAAAAAGCTGGGGGTTGTTGATGCATCATCTTGTTATTGAATCTCTTCTGATTGTTGGTTGTACGCAAGGTTCATCTGAAGTATATGCGTAGATGTGCTGGGTTGCAGATTGGTCAAAGATCGAATGGCACAGGTTCAGGGGGAGCATATCATGCATTATTGGCATTATGGAGGAAGTACAGAAGGAGATCATGGATGTTGGTCTGAATATTGCTGCAATACGTCTCTATCTCTTTCATGGTCATTTATGGTGTTTGATGGATTATGGTTCTTCTTTGTAGATCTGGTTTATAGTCAGGGGGTGCATGTTCTTAGGGGGAGCATAACCCTTTGCCCTTGATGTCAAAGGGGGAGAGTGATTGGTTGTTGTTGCCATCAAGTCCAAAGGGGGAGATTGTTGGCATTATGAACATATGTTGTACTTGATGGCAACCCACTCATCTCAGAGATAAATTATAGTGCAGCAAAGTTCACGCACTTATATGCAGAGAAAAGTTTATTTCATGTTGAGAAAAGTTCATGCAATTTTATGCAGAGAAAAGTTTTTTCATGTAGAGAAAAGTTCACGCACTTTTATGAAGAGAAAATTTATTTCATGTAGAGAAAAGTTCACGCACTTTTGTGCAGAGAAAAGTTTATTTCATGTAGAAAAACGTTCACGCACTTTTATGCA